>JAANSO010003001.1:0-12257 GCA_036507315.1 Lepidocyrtus fimetarius | reverse complement strand
GACCAGAAAAAGGGACAACTCTGGTGACTTGTCCCTTTTTCCTGACTGTTCAAAATTGAGTTGTCCCCGATTCCTGACTTTTAAAATTTGAGTTATCCCCGTTTCCTGAGCCAACGACGAATTGTTTACTATGGAGAAAAATATTTTTCACATTTTGAAAAAATATTAGATTCGGAGTTTTGCAGAATGCCAACATAAGCTGATAAGTTTTCAACAACTTTTCTTGTTTATTGTGCCAGATTTATACTAAAAATGGCCATTATGGATCTACAGAATTGTGTGTTTATCAAATTCTAGGAAATCGTGCTCAAATTTATTTAAGCAAGGAAAAGTTTTGTTCATTTTGGTTGATGATAAAAGTTTTATTGAAACTAATCCACGTAAATGAATTCAACAAATATCATATAAAGTTAATCTGGACGAGCGTGACATCACAGCAGCTTTGCATGTCAGTTATCTTATCGATAAGCTCAGTATTAGCTTTGCCTTTTGCAGCTCTTAAATAGATCATATTTGCACATGACAATATAAAGTTTGCGTATGTCAACACTGTTTACGTTGTAAAAGTGGATACGTGTCCGCTGGACGAGAATTCCACTGTGCAAGGAATATTACATAACGATGTGTAGTTTAGTAATTGAAAGGCATCCACGGTGTAAAGTGTCTTGTTTGCTACGTAATGACTGGTTAATAATTTTTTAATTAAAATTCACTTGGTTGTATTAAATTATTTTCCTAGTTACAAGTTTTATTATTTGTTTAAAATACTAAACAGTTTTATTTGTATCCCGCGTTCCTTACTTTAGAAATTATTGATCTGTAGTGGCAAGATTTTATAGCTTTTGAATCGCCAGCAGGTAATTTCTTTAAAAATCTCAATCACTTGTAGTTTTGTAAAATAAAACGTTCAATTTAAAATAAAGTATTTAATTTTCTGAATCAGTGTTTAGGTTAAAGCTAATGGGGATCGTAATGTGAAATTAAATTTCACGGTTTGACCTTGAGCCAAAATTATTTATGGGTATGTAAAAGTGTACTTAGGATTGATTTGGCTGAATTAAAGACCATAAAGATATAGAATGGCAGAAAAGAACCGGGTTGTTGGAAGGGGCGGTTAGTGAAATAATTTTATTTTCATTAAACAAGTTGAAAGACCTGCTTCTTACGCCTGGCGATTATTTTTTATTTTCAGACTGGAAAACTCCTAAAATTGTGCAAAAACTGTCGTCTTCTGGTTCGTTTCATCTTCTTTTAGATAAGTGGGAGAATGTATGCCACGACTTGGGAATTGACATGTTTCTTATCAAAACATGGACGAAGAACTTTAATAATGAGAAGATGAGTTTTAAAACATTATTGAACGATATGCTTGACACTTGGGTTGGACAAAAGGATAGCGAAGCTTATCTAGAAGATCTATTAAAAGCTTTGAGAGACAACGGAATGGAGGCTTTAGCAGGTCACTGACACATATTTTTTGTCTATTTAAAAGTATTTTTGCTTACAACTTGGTAGTGGATTTAACCTAACTTTAATTATTTTGATGAATAGAGCATTTGCAAGCGGAGCCAGACTGTGTAAATAAAAAACCAAAAAGTTACTGCAGGTTCCCGCAAACCCTGACGGAATTCTTTTCTTCCGAAAGCAAAAGTCGTACAATTATTTCAACTCCGGATACCTCAATTACTTGTCAAAAGATCAAAGAAAATTTAAAAGACTGCTTACTTCTTGACGTCAAAGGGTTCCTGCTTGAGGCGTCCAAAGATCGTACTTCAGGCATTGACATGAGTTCTCCCTACGTCATTACAGTGATCGCGCTGGATGAAGTTAAGAAGGTATTTAAACCGGCGACTTCATTTCCGGTTGAGAAATTACTGATAATAACTGCAGAGCCGGAAGAGAAGTTAAATAAATTTACAGGAACATTTAAAATTGTGAAGGATGAAATGGAATGGGATGATTTGACTCCAATTTTTCAGTTTGAAATAGAAGAAAGACTTGAAGCGCAGGTTGGAATGAACATTCAAAGCCTGTCTGAAACCGTATCCGGACAAATTCTTGTACATTTAATAAACAAAGTGGAGCTTAAACTGTTTGAAAACACCATTCCAGAGGAGCTACTTATAAGTTACTACATTTCACGAGATATAATTGAAAGGACGGAATTGGACAAGGAGACACTCTTTGAAAACAAATCGGAGACGGATGTTTTCTTGTTTACGGGAATCGACAAAATCAAACTGGGAAGTCATGCAAAAAATGGAATGACTGGAGTTTCTTCGGAATTGCTCAATTCAAGAATTAATAGGGATTTAAGGTTCATAGTATTGCACAATCCAACTCATTTTTCACTTATTTGTCGCAATAATTCAAACAAATCAGTCCACTGGATCAAATTACAAGATGAAGAATTCCATTGGGTGAAGTCATACGGGGACATGAATAGCATTCAGAGAATGATAAAAATAAAACCAGTCGAAGAACTATTAGTGGACGAAAAAGCAGACGAAGACATGGACGAGGAGAAAATCAAAGAAGAGAGGTTCTTAGAAGCAGATTTGGTTGACAAAGTTGCTTTAAGAGATGACACTCGAATTGTGTGCTTATCAGACACTCCGGGAATTGGAAAGTCAGTCTTACTTGCAAAAATTGGTGAGAAACTGAAGGATAAATCCAAGAGAATTGTTATTTTTCTCAAAATAAGCGACGTCATTAAATCAATAAAAGAGCTAAATAACAGAAACCTTGAGTCATCTCTGCATGACCTAGCTTGCGAAAACAACCTTGAAAAAGAAATCATTACCAAAAGGCTAACTTCATCTACATTGGAGATTGAACTTATTCTCGATGGGTTTGACGAGGTAGGATCAGAGCGCATAGATTTGGCATTTAAACTTCTACAATTCCTCAAAGGATATAATTCTGTTCGTCTTTGGGTCGGCACTCGTCCCCAACACCTTGAAAAGCTAGAGCAGAAATTAAACACGATTGGTTACAATATCAAACCATTCAATAGAAACGAGCAAATTAAATTTTTAAAGAAATTTTGGACAAGTAGGGACCCAAGCTTGGATATAAATTTACTGAATGTCTTTGCTAGAAGAGTTCTGGAAACACTTGCTTCTACAACAGCTCAGGGCACACGTGGACCCGCCAAGGAAGTGGAAATAGCAGGGATCCCTTTGCAATGTTTCATGCTGGCGCAAATTTACGAAGAAAGAGCTGTCCTTTTCTGCTGTCCTAATGAACGAAGTGATACCACAGAAGACTTTCCTATGCTACTGGAGATCAACTCCGTCACCGCTTTGTACGAAGCTCTTGTGGAAAATAAATTTCAGAAATATCACAGAACATATTCGGGACAGGACAAATTAGACACACCTTCTCTGTATTCAATGCATTCGAAACTTGCCCTCCAGCTCATCTTTCCAGACTGGTTTGATAAAAATATTGCTCACCTTTTCAATGAAACTGTCAACACTGATGAATTACTGAATGTTGGATTACTTGAGAAAAAATGTTCTGGTTCAAACAATTTTATTCATTGGACATACGCGGAATATTTTTGTGCCCATTTTGTTGCCAAAATGATTTTTAATGATTTTCCAAACGACGCTTTCATAAATTTCTTTTACTCTGGATTTCTAACGTTCTCCAACAATGCCAAAACTTCTCATAAGGATTATAGTTTCAAATTCATTTTCCGTAATTTTGTCCCTTGCTACTTTCTTGACTGTTTGATATTCAACAATGAAAACACCTCATTGAACATTTCAAGGGTTCAGCTCCCATCAAAAGATATTTTACCCGAAGAAATCCAAACCTTCATTGCTGCCTGCTCTAATAATAATTTACAATCCTTGTGCAATTTATTTTCGGATCATCCAAATTTTGAAAAATACATCATTGACATTATCGACGAAGATTTCCTCCTCTATTCAATCAAAAGCCATGGCTTCGAAATGTACAAAATCATTCATGATCATTTTATAAAACATTCCGAATTTTCAGCAAGGTTAAGTTCAAGAGCTTTGCATGCTGCAGTTGGAAGCGTTGATCCATTAAAGTTGGAGTTCTTTTTGAAAGTCGAAGGACTTTTTGACAGACTCTTGGGAAATCCTGGATTTGAATTGAACCGGCTGTTCAAATCATATTTTGCAAGCATCTCTAAAGAAAAGTCAAATGAAGCAATTGACATGATCAATCAACTTCTAACATTTGAGGAGCGTGTCGAAGAATCAGATGAGTTTGATTACAATTTTCTGGGCTTACAAAAAAGTAGAACTCATTGGCGATTGGTATTGTTAAACCGACATGTGGATTACAGAATTGGTGTTGAGCTGATTAAAAGGGAAAATGGTGCTGATATTCTTTATGAAGACGAAGGATATAATTTTCTCCCGATACAGGCCAGGACTAATGAAGATTTTTTGCATTATTTGCAAGCACTGTTAGCAAAGTATACATCTGAAGAAATGAAACCATTATTACAAGCAACAAATAATGATGGTTTAACTCCACTTGCGTGTGCTTTCAAGAATAGAGTGAAGTTCTCAAGGGAATGCATGGAGATGTGGAAGGAAGCTGGTGTGGATTTTACCGAAGTCTTCAACGATGCTCCTTTATTTCTATTGGCCATTCAGTCCGGAAATGGAAAGGAAGTACTTCGTTTTATGATTGAAAACGGAGTGGACGTTCATTGGAGAAAGGTGCAAGAAAAGAAGGGAAGATCGGAAGTAAGAACATATCTGGATTATGCAGCAGAGGCTGGAAACGTTGATGCGATTCAGTTGCTTGTGAATGAGCATGGCCTGGATGTAAACCCCCTAAAAGAAAACTTAGGAAGTCCGCTGGACAATTTAATTCTAAATTGGAAAGATAATTCCGAAAGTTATTTTCAAGGGGCTCAAGAATTATGGAAACTTGGAGGAAGGTTTAAAATTACCTCTCCTGACACTCTTCGGGGAGTTGTTGTCCAGCATAGAGATCTTTATCTTCTAAGATTTGCTCTGCTTTGCGGTCTTGATGTAAATAAAAAAGATATGGAAGGAAATAACCTGCTACACTGGGTGATTGAAGAGTGGCGTAATGACGAAGCAATTGAAATAGCTTTGGAAGCAGGGGCGGATCTATCTGCTAAAAACAAAGACGGTTTAACTCCACTGGATTTGGCTGTAAAGTCAATACGTAATATAGAGATAATCCGACGTCTAAAACCGTCTAAAAACTTTAGGTGGTCATTTGTTTCCCCAATGGTCAACTTTGATTGTTTTGAAAGTATTTTATGTCGTTCAGCGAATATCATTTCGGATGTGAATGAGTTTTTACCTTTGCTCCAGGAATTTATCAAAAGGAGTACCAACAGTGGGAGAAATCCTGGTTTGATTTCACTGCTAGACAGAAAATACAAGTCGTCGCCTCCGCAATTTCATTTTATAATGGAATATTTGGCAAAGAACAAAAACCTTATCCAAATAATGACAGCTCCTGATGAAAAAGGTGCCACAGCTGTACACCATGCTGTAAAAAATATCAATGGAATTAAAGAGAAAACGCTGAAAATTCTTCAAAAAATTACTAACCTGGAATTAAAAGACGGGGAGGATAAATCACTTTTGTTTTATGCTGTGGAAGGAGGGCAATCCCCTGAGTTCCTTGAATTGTTAAACAAATACGGAGCAGGGGATTTTCACGATAAGGATATCAAAAGCCAAAATTTACTTCATGTTCTAGCTGTAAATTTGGATAATAGACAAAATACTTTGGAGATGATAAAGTTTCTACTTAAAAAAGGTGTGGGTCCTAACCAGGTAGATGTTGATGGCAACACTCCACTTCACTTTTGTTTAAAAAAAATTGTAGTTTTGTCGCGGAGGGTGAAATATAATACTAAATATACAAAGGATATATTGGGGCGCAAAGCTAAGCCAAAAATTAAAAAAGATAAAGGTAAAACATTTTCTAATTGATATTGCGTACCTCTACCTCTGTTTGACAATGTTGCATAATTTTTTTTAGCCTTTTTCAGACATTACTCGGGAGTTATCCAAGGCAGTATTGAATTTGCAAAAGCTTTATTGGAGGGCGGAGCTAATCCCGAAATTAAAAACAAGAAAGATAAATCATTTAATGATTTGTTGCTTATTCCTGCAGCAACGGCTGAAGTCAACGAGGCTAGGCAAATTTTAAAGCTTATTTTAGACTTTACACAGGATTTGTCCTTTATATCTTCGAATTATACTTTGGATGGCATTGTAGAATATGCTTTTAGTAGGATTTTGTCTCATCAAGGTTATCTAACAGATGAAGAATTTATTTACTTTACCAAGAAGATTTTAGAGTTAAAAAATGAAATGAGATCCGATTGGAGTAAAGAATATTTCCCGTTCCAAACCTGGAAAAGGTTTCTCACATTTAAAAACTTTCACTTATTGGTGGAGAATTTAATTGAAAATAGACTAGCCGAAACTTTCTTTTCATTGGTTGAGAACGGAATGCGAGCTTTACATTACGTCGTATCCAAAATCAACGTTGAAGAAAGGACTTTAGAACTTCTTCGGGAGAACGGAGTCGACCTGGGAGTAAAAGATGAAAAAGATTGGTCACTTTTATTCCACGCAATAAATAGAAATGGGATAACCTCGAAGGAATTTAAATTGTTGGAGAAATACGGTGGGGGAAATGTGCGAGACAATGACGCATCAGGAAAGAGTTTGCTTCACGCTGCCGTAATGGGGGATGAAAGAAAGGTTGCAAACTCTAATTTAGTGGAATATCTTTTAGAAAAAGTGGGATTGGATCCGAATGCAGTTGATAACGAAGATAACACTCCACTACACATTTTGTTAGAAGATTCGTACGCCTTGTGGAATAATGACACGATCCCAAAAGTGCAGGCTTTTGTTGAAGCTGGAGCAAACACTGCTGAAGAAAATTCTAAAAGAGAAACAGTGGCAGACTTGGCGGATAGATTGGAGGATTATGGAGATAATAGAAAAGATTATCTTTTGTCAATACTTCCTGCTTAAAAAGCATCCTAACTGCTAACTTTACAAGATGTTTTAATTGTTTCATTTCAAGGGGTCTACTGTTTGTATTTCTGTTTGAAAATCAACCTTGTTTATGGATGCACTCTTAATATCCACCCGTTGGTAGTTGTTTCTTTCTCTTAAATTTCTATCTTTTCGTTTAATTTTTATGATAAAAAATCATAATTTTACTTAATGTGCATGTGTTCCCATAATATATTTACAAACTGTCTTTCATTCAATAAAAGTGAAATTATCACTCTTGAAATAATCAACTACTGCATTATTCACTTTAAATTTAATTGAACTAACCCAATTAGAGTTATTATCATAATCTGCGAGATTGATCCATTTTGCGTGTTTATTGGAAATATGGTAACTTTCACATAAAAGCATTTTTAAATTTCAACAACGTTTCTATTCGGATTCATCAAAACACTTCCAATTTGCATATTTTTTTCCTAAATGAATTTTTAAATTTTGAATATATATGCGAACGACAAAACTAAACTTTACATCCAGAAAAAAAATGAAATGGAATATGTCGGGGAATACGGACCAAACTTCTCATATGATTTTTCTTCAAAAAATGAACTGGAAAGCTATTTGGAAGCATAAAATAGTTCCCATTGTTTTGTTTGGTTCGATAGTGCTAAATCTTAATGGCTCTCCTTACTTAACTCAATCATGATTTACAAGGCATTTAACCAATTTTTGAAGCAAGATGAACATTTCTTTTTTCAACTGAGAAAATGTAATAATCCCCTTCACATTTTTAAATAGTAATTCCTAAAGTAAATTGAATACTAGTTAAAGCAATTTTATATTTTTATTTTAGATTTAGCACCAGTTTAAACAAACTGCTGTACTACTTTTTTCTAAAAAGTTTACGATATATTTAAGCGATGGATTACAGTACTTGGGTCAACGTAATATTTTTACTTGCAGAAACGAGCAAAGACGCAGATTGGAACTGGAGCTGATGGATATAAACTGGAACCACTTTTGGAATTTTGGATTCAGCATTTCTTTCCCTTTCCGATGGAGAAGTGGACTGGCAGCCGCGGATCTGGGTGGGCCCCCATTCCTACTAATATTTTTTGTTAAAAATCTTGCAGAAAAATATAATAATATTCATGCAAATAATCAGACAACATTGGGTTAACATACTCGAGCGTGTGTATGTCTTCCTTTCTTTCAATTTTTATTTCAAGCAAAATCGACTTAATCCTGGATAGATTTGTAGTTACATAATTTAAAGAAAGTGAATGTCCTGGATGGACTAGAAAACCGAAATAGTAGTAATAGTAGTAGAGATACGGTGAAAGATAAATTTATTTCCTGAAATTTTCTTCACACTTTCTCTTTTTATTAAAAAAATGAAAATACATTTGCAATATAGAGTTTGTCCGATTTAAATTACCTAATTCAATTTCTATCGTTGCATTTTTATATTTTTAAGTGAAGTACTTTTTAGGTATTAGGAATACCAAAATTTAGATCACGTTACTAAATGATGAAAAATTTCTGGAGAAAACGCACTGAAAAATCTATTCATTCTTGAAATTTTCTACGTGACTAAAACTGATTGATTTTTAAAAATTAAACTTGAGTGTTTTGCATCTTTCAGCTTTCTTTCAGTACATTGTAAATAAAAGCAAAAAATCATAATGCAATGTGTACGCCAATGAATAGTCAAAAAATGTTGATTAAACTTGATTTCCCGCTATGATTCGTTTAACAAAGACTTGCTTAATGTCAACTCCAAGTGGAAACTTATAAAAAACGGCTAAATTACATGCATTAAAATGAAATAGTTAATGTTATGAGTATAGTACTGAACAGAGAGAAAGCAGAGACGTTGCCCACCTAATAAAAAATGCTAACGTACATGGTCCAAATATTAATTTTAATCAGCTTTTTAGTAATTACTTAAGATTAGGAAAGAGCCTTTGATTTATCGTTTTTTCCAGTCTGACATTTTAGAAAAACAAAAGTGAGCTAATGAGTGCGCATTATAAATATGTGAAAAGAATATACTAAAGAAGAAAACGATTGTCAATTATTTTTTCATTTAGCAGTTTTATTTGAACATTTGTAAAAATTGAGCTAATGACAATTTTGAAAAAATGCAAAAAGGCTAATACAAAAGTGCATCTAGTAATCTATGGAAGTAGATAGAATTGACAAAAGACTTTCTTTAAGTTCTTCCGAATCCTCCTTGTTTTGCCGAACTAATTCCGCTGCTGTGTTCCTTTTGGAATTTTTTAAATTAACTTTTGCTCCAGCTTCAACGAAAACTCCAGCTTTCGTGATGTCGCAATAGTCAACAAATGTACTTTGAGCAAACAAAATGTGAAGCGGAGTGTTGCCTTCGTTATCCGCTTCATCCGGATCCAATCCCACTTTGGTCAAAAGATATTCTACTACAATTGAGTTCTTCTTTTCTCTACCAAATTTGTTTACAGCAACGTGAAGCAGACTTTTTCCTGTGTTGTCTGTGTCTCTAATATTTCCTCCACCGTATTTTTCTAGCAATTTAAAGTACTTCAATGTTGTCCAGTTTCTATTTATTGCGTGAAATAAAGGTGACCACCCATTTCCATCCTTTACTCCCAGGTCAATTCCGTTATCCTGAAGAAGTTGTAAAGTACGTTCTTCTACACCAATTTCCGAAACGACGTAATGTAAAGCTCGCTTTTTATACTGAACCAATGAAAAGAAGGTTTCGACTCGTCCGTTTTTAATTAGATTTTTCACTAGTAAATGAAAGTTTGAGGATGTTAGACAAAATTTCCATTCAAGAAAAGGAAAATAGTCCTCACGCCAATCTGACGTCATTGATTTCTTCAACTCTAAAATCCCATTGGTAAAATATACAAATTCCTCATCTGCCAAATCACGGGAAAGAAATAGAAACACTACCATCTGATTAATAGACAAATCTAAAGATATAAATGGGAATCCCGGAGTAGTATCGCTCAATTTCAAAACTAATCTGAAAACAGTTCGAATCAGGGGGTGAGTTGCCATTATATGTTTATTCATAATCTTCCTCGCAAAATCAAAAATTGTGTGGCCCTGGTTGTTTTTAGTTTCTGGTTTAACTCCAGTTTCTAATAAAAGTTCAGCGAGCTCAAAGTGCCAATTATCAAGCTTAAGGCGCCCATCATCCATCGTCATTTTGGCCATTGTATGATTAAATAGCAAATGAAGCAAAGTGTCACCATTATGATCCACCAAATTAGGGTCCGCCACTTTTTCAAGTAGATATTTAACCTGCTCAAGATCTCGTATTCCTCCAGTAACTATAATGTGAAGCAGACTATGCCCGTCGTTATCCTTATCGTTAAAGTCGCCTCCTCCATATTTGTGTAATAATTCAAGGAACTCGGGAATTTGTCTTCCTTCCACTGCATAAAACAAAAGGGATTTGCCCTTTTTGTCTTTTACTTGGAAGTCAAGTGGATGTTGGAGGATTTTCAGTGTTTTCTCTTCTATTCCTTTGATATGCCGAACAGCATAGTGTAACGGTGTGGCACCATATTCATCAAGAGTTTTTAATTTTTCGATATAATCTTTGTCCTTGCATAAATACTCCATTAATGAATGGAATTGTGGAGGAGTAAAATCAAATGATCCAAGCAAAGAGTGCAAGCAAGTGTTTGTTCCATCGCTGTCATTCCTTCTGAGAACTTCTTTAAACAAAGATAAACAGTCGTTCCAATCAGATATGGTCCGCGCTGAATTGGCAAAAAATATTTTAAAATCGTCCAAAGTAACTGATGGGGAAACCATAGACCACCTAAAGTCATCAGGTTTCAAAATTTGAACATTTTCAATATAACTTCTTGATATTAAAGCCACATCCAAAGGAGTTAATCGTTGGTTGTTTTCTGCACTAGTGCTTGCATCAAATTCCAGGACAAGTTTAATTGCTTTTGGCCAGCTTTTAGCCACGAGATGCAGCAAAGTGTTTCCGTCACTGTCCTTTTCATTTACGTTTAAACAATTTATATTCAATGCGAATCTCAAAATGTTAAGATCTTTATGATGAAAAGCTAGTTTTTTAAGATCGGCTGATAAAGTTGGCTGCAATTCCCCTCCTAGATTACAAAGTTCTTGTGCCGTTAGAAAATACTTTTCGGATAAATCGGTATCCCAAATCTGAAATAAATAGTCTAGCTGGCACCTTGAATTCTTATCTCGGCCGTTCACAGCGAATTTAAATTCGTTTACAAGCATCCGAACTGCAATAATGTTGCCAGCCGCCACTGCACAATCTAAATATGTCGGTTCATTTCCATAGGCGTCCACTCCGTTTTCTATCATAAACCGAAGCACTTCTTCTTCATTTCCAGATTGAATTGCCAAGAGAAATAAAGGATCGCCGTTGAAGACTTCCTTAAAATTTACGCCTGCTCCTTTGAACATCTTCAAACATTCAATTGAGAGTTGAATTTTATTTTTTAAAGCAGCAGCCAGTGGAGTTAAACCGTTACTTTTCATTTTCAATATTTTTTTCAATTCTTCAGGTTTGTGCTTAGCTAAAATTGCTCGAAAATATTGCAGAAACTTCTTATCTGAAGTTGCGTAAAGATGTAGAAATGTATTTCCGTTTTCATCCGTTTGGAAAATGTTCGCACCCAATTTAATCAATTCCAAGCGTATCTTGAATGGAGTTGAGGAATCCATCAAAGCCAATTCCCAGTGATTTCTCTTGTCAGAATCCACCAAACTGTTTTTTGGCGGGAGCGGCGAATTGCTTTTAATTTGTATTGTTTCATTGACACCTTTCTCGGTTTCCACAAGCAGATTAATCATGTCAATTGCATTTGCGGTGCACACTAGATTTTGGCGAACTTTAAACGTTTGCCAAAAAAACTCCTTAAACAACCTGTTTAATTCAACATCTGGATCTCCTAATAGTTTATCCAAAAAAGCTTCAACTTTTAAAAGATGTTGCAATTTCGAAGGGTCAAGGCATTTAACTGCAGCATACAAAGCGTTTGAGCTCAACCTTGCTGTAAGTTTTGAATGGTTTTTAAAATGACCCAAAATGATTTTGTACATTTCAGAGGCCTGCTGTTTGATTGAGTAAAGAAGGAATTGTTCATCGATGATGTCACACTCGTTTCCTTTAAAATTTTGGTGGTCCGTAAAAAGTTTGAACAAGGTTTGTAAATTGTGATTGGAACAGACAATAAGAAATGTTCTGATCTCTTCTGT
>JAANSO010003000.1:0-12264 GCA_036507315.1 Lepidocyrtus fimetarius | reverse complement strand
AAACTTTTGAAAATTCTACTATTTGGTCAAGAAGGGTGATTTAAATACGCCCAGTGACTAGTTTATGGTCCCAATTTTTACTTTTTTCAAAGAATTTTACTAGAAAATCGGGCAACTACCACGTTTCTCGGTTTTTTCTCTGGTTTTATAGTGACTGGTACTATTCCATTATGTTGCATTTGGCAAAGGGGAAGTCTTCATGTCACCATTTATTACACGTATGTAGATTTTCCTGCAAAGTCATTCATTTCCACTATACTCCTACTACTACTCCATCTTCTAATATTAAATGCCCATTACTTTTCCAAAATGTATTCCGTTTCACCCCAAAAGTAATTATGAATTGCGGTCAATATCAGAGAAAATTTTAGACGCAGTTTCCTCCGGTTTTAATTGCTTTGAAAAAACTGTTTTTCTCTGTCCCATCAGCACGATCCTTTTCAAACTTATTAAAAACTCTTTTCATTTAATATTCCACTGCACACGCTTTATTATATTCCATAGTGCAGAGCGAGTTTCTTCTCTATCGGAATTAGTGAAAGGGAAAACCTCAGTTCTGCAGTTTGACTGGTGGAGAGTGAGCTACGGTGGACATGCGGTTGATGTGGTGTGGTGGCGTCCCCAAAGTATTCAAAAGTATAGGCACTGACAGCGACAGTGCCAATGCAGGGTTTTATAAAAAAACAGTGTCTGCGTAAATTGATTTTCCTTCTGTATAGCACCCATTTCTTTTGTCTCTTCCAGTTCGACATTATAAATAGCTTTTGAAATTATTACTTTTCTTCCCTGTGAGAAGAATAAAACTCAATGAATTTTGCCAATAGATTGGCGAAATTCATTGAGTTTTGCTTAATGGTCTGTAACTACAGTAAAATCTTTTTTTATTTGAGAAATGTGATTTAATCAGAGGTTAATAATTTATCAAGGTCAGCAATTTACGATTTTCTTTTAAATTATTCAGCTATCATTAAGGTAGTCTTTTTGGCGGTTAAATATTTTGCTTATTGAAATAACTGCACTAAAAGCTGTACAAAACAGTAACAAATTAGGAATGTTACAGACTATGAATATTTAATGTCTGGGGTATGTCACAAAGAGAACGACAAACCAGTGATACATGGAAGCCCGGGAGCCGCAGTAGTAACCGTTTAATTACTAGACATTTCGGAACTTTTGACATGCAGAACAAAACGGTACAATTGCGATTAGGGATTAGGATTATGCCCGAGGCAATAATAAAGCTTTGTAATAGTCGTTCTTTGGACTGATGCAGTCAATTTTATTATTACAGCTCGTAACGTATGACAATTTAACCAAAATTTTGATACGCTCATTGGCATGCCCTGAAGGTAAATTAAAACAGTCATGATGATAAATACTTATCGTTGGGAGGGGAAATGAAAAGTCACATGTAATGAAATTAATATAAGTGTAAAAATGCATATACACGTAAAACTTCTTTCAAAAGGAATGACATGACAAAGCAGACGAATACTAGAGTCAGAATAAATTAGGTCCAGCTGTGGAAGCTGCAACCTGCTTCACGATATTAATATAATTGGCTGAATGTGAATATCCAATGTGTGAAATAATTCACTAGAGGGTACGTTATAATAGCTAATACAACATTTAGGTACTGAAATTATTCTCTCTAAAGCTCTTTTTACATGAATGAAACTACAATTTTTTCATTGTGAATATCCAATGTGTGAAATAATTCACTAGAGGGTACGTTATAATAGCTAATACAACATTTAGGTACTGAAATTATTCTCTCTAAAGCTCTTTTTACATGAATGAAACTACCATTTTTTCAAGACAAATTTGCATTAAAAGAAAAATTTTAAATATTCTTCCACACTGTAAATTCTCTGCAGTTTAAAAAAGGGTTTTTGTGTAGGTAATGCTTTAGTAGTTTCCCCAAAAAATGATGTATTTTATGGGCTACTAACACTTTGTATAATAAAGCAGTTTCCCTTTCGTTTCGTGGGAAAAAGATAAAATATAAAGACACTTCGATATTTTTTAACTTTCTCTATTTTATTGAAAAAGATAAAATATAAAGACACTTCGATATTTTTTTAACTTTCTCTATTTTATTATGCATGTGCTACTGCTGGTCGACTACAGGAATGTTAGAATTTCTAAAATTTCTATAAACTTTGCGTATTTATCTATTCATGCAAGTTTTGAGAGATGTAGAAATGAAAATCTAGCATTGTATTTTCATACTCTACCCATTCCTCTTTGTATTTACCTAGAAAGAGGACAACAAAACTTTATAGAAAAATAGAATAGAAATTTACATGATTCCCACCGATAGAAGGGTCCATTTTGAGAAAATGTACGAACCCGCATTACTTATATAAACTCTAAAAAGAATCCTTACTTGCATAGCTTTATCCACTCACAGTTAAACTGTTGAGGCATTTTTTAAGCTTTGGGGATTTGTGTTTCAACCTAACAACTCCAATAGGCACATTGAAAAACAAGTTATATTTTTAATAGAGCTGGCCATTCCCGTGAATCACGACGGAGAAGACGGTGGTTTAGAGAAAACTATACTAAAAGGTATTGCAAGTCTATAATACACCATCACCAGATCATAAGTTACAGATGTTGCTTCTGGATGGACATAAATTGCTTCCCTTCCCAGTGGAACATTTACCCAAGTCGCTTTTACTTTACAAACACCGCTGCTGCTCCCGTTTTTTATACGAAGTAGACTTATTACCATACTTCCCATTAATAAGCATAACAGACCAAGCGTGTTAGCTAAATTCCATTTCCATTATTCGCCCGAGAGTTAAAACAGGGAAAATGTTGGAATGCAAAATTCGCAAAAAAAAGAGCAGACAACTGGGTGGAAAGAATGAGTGGAAAGCTATAATACACAGAAGGCTTGAAAGAGAACTGTAGCTTTTCTAGGAAAAGTTACCTCAAAGAAAATCCTAGCAGTCAATGAACGCTATTTTTCTCAGAAGGTCCTTTTGTGTTTACCGGTGTACCTAAAAACAGTTGAAATCAGATATCCAAACTTCCGTTGAAATTCTCTTATCATCCCCGTGTTTGTCTAGTCAAGTAGATAACTCCCTAAGCAGGACACAACATTAATTGCTGGTAGCATCATCACCTAAAAATTTCTCCGATTTGCCAAAACTTGCATCCAAACTTCCGTTGAAATTCTCTTATCATCCCCGTGTTTGTCTAGTCAAGTAGATAACTCCCTAAGCAGGACACAACATTAATTGCTGGTAGCATCATCACCTAAAAATTTCTCCAATTCGCCAAAACTTGCAATTTTCAGCTTGAAAAACTCCGTGTCCTTATTTTAACTTTCTAGAATCCAAAAGGAGAGAGTTTTAAAATGACTTTGTCTATACTACTTTCCCCTTTTAATTTCTCAAGGATATTACGCGTTTAATCCTGAGGAAGTGTAGCGATTAGCTATATAAACTAAAATATACATTAATTATCCTTTTACTTGGTTTTGGTCTACAAAACCGGGTTACTAGACTGGATACATAAAAAATGTTTTCCAACTGATTGTGGCTTCATAAACATTTCTTTGTGAGTTTCTACTTCATGGTCAGCTTACTTTAAACACCCTGAAAATGTTAAAATGAAAGGGCAGGGAAAAATGTAATTTATTCAACTGCAGTAGACACAACTAACTAAAAAGTAAGTCAGTGCTCAAATAGAATGAGAGCTTCTTAAAATCACTTCAGTTCCTTCCTGGGAAAATGTGTGCCAAAAACAAACCTGAATTTTTTTTAGATAAGTGGGAAATGTGTTTTTCTTGAAGGACAAAAAGTGTTCATCCTATTATAAAATCCAAAAAGCTTCTATTGTTTAAAAGTTATGTAAAAACCGATACACCCACACAATTATGTCAGTCCATGTAGCAAAATACTACGCAAATAACTTTTCCCAGGTTGGTTTCGCAACACCCACACCCTTGGCAAAGAGTGATTGTTCCTATCACTATTAAATCCCATGCCGGCACAGAAACCAAAAGTAAGCAATTCGTCAAACTCTTATTACGTTCTCCATTGTTTTTACTGAGATTTGTTTCGCTCTTTGCTCATAACAGAGATAATCGATACATACGGGTTAGATATTTCCTTGCCAAGATTACATTTCCTGTTAGCCTAGACCAACAAACACGGGGAAATTTATTCAAGAGTGTTTTAACGTACTTTTATGTTCATATCTTGTTCCTCAAAACCAACAAGGTAGCTCATTAAAATGTACAGAAGCAATGTTATACAGTTCTTATGATAAAAAAGGTGAAACCTGGGATGATGAGGTATTTTTAAACTTTTCAACTTTTGTATCAAGGAAAAGTTTTAGACTTTTTCTAACCTCTCATCTAAATACTTTTCCAACATATAAAAAGCCGGTGGAGCGAAAGTGTATTAAACTTCCTAACTGTATAAAAACCCTACAATTTCAACTTTTCACATAACACATTTTACAAAAGGCTAGTGGAGCATTATCAAAGTTAAATTTGTGAATGATGAGGACTAACTGAAGATGACGTTCCTTTTTGGATATTTAAAATTCATACGCACAGCTTACTAAAGATAGTGATGGTGGTGGGGAAGTAGTGACGGTGGTTTACTTTCATCCATGAAGTTTACCCATACTAGATAGTTTTTCCCAAAACTATTTTACCTGTCTAACTTCTTTCACTTTTACTTTCCATCTGCCATTCATTATTTTCCTTGAATCCACTAGTCTTTTCCTGTTTTTTATTCTACTTAATAATATCCCAACGATCTTAAGGATAGCGTGCTACAAGTTTCCGAATATTTCAATAGGCGATGAAAGCCTTTTGAACGAGATTGATTCAGGCGAGCTCTGAACGGCACATGTCACAAATACGAAGCTATCCACACGTCTGTGCTATGTACGCTTGAAAAGTAAAATCAACCTTGTCAGGTAAATTCAGCTGAGTTTGCACAGAAAATTTCTACGCATTTGGGATTGTATCCGCTTATGATAACTTCCGTGAAATTCTTTGAATTTAATTTTTCATAATCTTGACAGGATTATTTTCTTATACTCTTGTTCATTTAGGCATGAAAAATTCTTATGAATGCAGCTGAAAATCTCCAGCCGCTATCTTCATACGCTTATTCGTTGAAACCATAACTTATTCATCTATCATTTATAAGATGATAGCCTCTCTACTTTGAATGTAATACTTAATACGGGATATAACCTGGCATCTCTCATCAAATCATTCAAAGGGAAATGTCTGCAGAGAATTATTCTAGAATTTTGAAGAAAGTCGTATATTTTCTGACTTTCTATTCCGGGTGTATTCCGGGTGTGCGTGTGGATGAAACAAAAGAAGCACTTTAAAGTACAAAGGAACAGTTCATTTTATTGCATTCTTTTATTTTATTCATGCAACCAGACAGTAATGACTGCCTAAAGGAAAGTAGCCTCACTTCCGGGGAATATAAGATTACTTTTTAAAGGAAAGAGCCAAAACTACTTTTCTAGGCTCTAAGGTCTTGATCTTTTAAACCATTAAGGTTGTCTGCTAAAATGCGTAACAAAAGAAAGTACGTTCAGTTGGTGAGAAGATGAAGGAATGGATGCAATTGCATTCATTTACATTCCTTTTAGGAGAAGCTTTAAACTTTTTCATTAGTGAGACGTCAAATATTTCTCAAGGTTGTGCCTGCCTTAACGATTATTACAGGAAAATTTGCATGGAATAATAGTCAACATAAATTACATTCATACTTAAGGTAGGGTTAGCAGTTGTTTACAGTATTGGNGAATAATAGTCAACATAAATTACATTCATACTTAAGGTAGGGTTAGCAGTTGTTTACAGTATTGGCAATCATCTTGTTAGCTCGTTTAAAATATAACAAATGTCACTTAAAATTATCCTACAGAAAAATAGCTCTAGCTTTTAATTTTATTCAATTTATAGAGCACAATTCATTATTTGGCAAATTTAGTGGCTCACACAGTGACTACGCAGTACAAAGAAAGATTGATATGAGATTACAGAGTCATTGTCGCATGGTAATTGGCACCTGGATACGTCCGTTTCTATTATCCTCCTAGTTTCCCCACCTTTTAGTTCGCTATCTACGCTATCTACGTTTTAACAAGTAAAACTATTATAATTAGGACTAAAAGATAATTATAGACTGACAATCTTGTGAAGAAATAAGACCTGGTTGGTAAACAAACTTATGGAATTCGTAATCCCATAATCAACCTAGTTTTTTGTCCAATTAGCTCATGTATAATCATTTAGAAAGGGAAATCTAAATTGCAATTTGGCATAAAAACTATTTTTCTTGAATGTCGTTTGCCTAATTCAAAATTTCATTATTCCGTTCCATAATATGCAAATGATAACGATACCTGTATAAAAAAGTTGTCATTTTTTACATTTAATTTTAGTGCATTTAATTATACAGCTGAATTCCTAATCAATGTCTTAACTCGATCATTTCTGCTGGCTTAATTTGAAGAATAATACAAACTTATTTTATTCTTATTCATTACATCCACAGATATTACATCTCAGGTGCTTGAACACTTGAAATTTTTAAGAGATTCGCCCTTTTAATAGTAACCATTTTAAAATTATTCCTTTCCATTTTTGAGACGGAGTATTTTGAAGCGTTTTTATTTGTAATATTTCCAAATGAGAAAGAAAAACATTATTTTAAATGTGGGAGCTTCAGAAAATTACAAAAATAGGCAATGAAATCCTTTTACAACTTTGTTTATATCATTTTACACGATCAAAAATGTAGTTATGCTTAGCTTTACAACTATAAATTTGAATTTACAAGTGCTTCATTGCTTTATATGTATTTTTATCATAATCGTAATAATAAAGGCAATCATAGTCATCATCTTGATAATAATCCATTTCGCTGCAAGTATACGATAACGACGTTGATGATAATGGCGCTTTGTACAAAAAAGGTATATTTTTGTAATGTAATAAATATCGTAGCCCTTTCAACACCCCATCAAAACATCATCATCATCTTATTCCATCGTGTTCATAACTTAAAACTAAAAATAGATGCTGGTCTCCTAGTTTCTCGGAAATATTAAGAAAGCTGAAAAGTTGGAGGTTGGGCACAACGCATTTTTTATATCTTTATTTTCTAATGAGAAAAAGTCCAGCACGTCATACAAGGAAAAGCCCCATGTAAGCTTCTAGGATAAAAACGGAGATAAACAGTTGTCATAAATCAAAGGCAGCTCAAAATACACGTTTTTCCTCGCGTCCCTTTTTTCCTTCAACAAAACTTGTAGTGTAAATGATGAAAATGAGAGCGATGATAATCACAATACAGGGGAAAACAAGGATAGTGCACATATATAAACTGTTTATCGTCAAACAAGCAGCGGCGATCATTGGGTTCGTTGTTGTTGTGCATCTATTAAAACTATCGAGTCTAGTCAGCCGATTCATCCTTTTCATGTCTTTTGGAAAAAGCCTTTGAAGTTTTTGTACATCTCTACGATTCTCCAGAAAAGAATATATTTTATGTGCTTGTCAGTCTAAAACTCGCTGCCCTGATAAAACAGACTGGACTGTAGAAAAGTAATTGTAGTAAATTTAAGTGGAAGTAAATCGTACAAAAATTTCTCTGGCAAACACCACCGCCAGGCTCTGACGATGACGGATAGTGAATGATTACGTTGTAATGATAATGATAATAACGATATTACATTTATTCGTACACATGTCCCTATAAAAGCAAACAAGTCTCTTTTTTTCAATGCAAATACTAACAAAGAGGGCAAAATGTTTCTAAATGGATAATGACAGCTTTCCTGTTCCTGACAGTAATGATAATGACCCAAATACGCACATAATCCGATATTATGCACAACTGCTCATTTACTTTTGAAACAACACCTCCGTAAATAACCTTTTTTGTACAATGGTTATTGAAAATAATTACATGGCCATTGTCCAAACTGTCGCCTGCTTTTAAATTACATTTGCAAATAAATATTATTATGTAAGCTTGTTACTACAAGTAAATAGCTGTGATTTATAAACAGAGTTGTAGCATTAAATTAAAGGAAGCTTTGCTATTTGTAATTTTACAAATATGCTATGAGCTTATGCATGTAAATTGCGAAATTCATCATGTAAGAAAAAAGTTTGAATTTTAATGAAAATAAGCAGTGTCATATTTCACCAGGCTGGATACACATGTCGCACATATTTTCCGGCTTACAAAGTCTTATTGCTAATAGGTATGCCTTGCTATAAGTAGTTATTATGAATGTTTTGTAATGTCAAATGTCAAGTATATAAATCCCCCGTGATTTGCATTTTCCTCATCATCATCTCCCTCGTTCGTAGTTGTAAAATTGCGCTTTTCTTCCATGTACACCTCACAAACAAATGAGAAAGTATAGAGGGAAAATAAAAAATTAGGAAAAATGAAGGACGGGCTTATGCAAACGGTATAAGGGAGTGGGATGAATATGAATGGTGATTGCGCTTACTTGAGCAATAAGGATTTGTGCCTTGCGTTGAATAAACAAACCGTTTTTAACGAACAAAGTCAATGAATGTACAAATGCAAATTTTTAAGAGAAAAAAGCAAGACACGCGTTTCCCGTTTAGTTTCATGTTATCATATCGTCATGCATATGTGACTGTCTTGAATAGCAGTTGACTACATAAATAAATTTAGCGAATGAGAACGAGGAGGGAAAAAACGGTCCCTTGTAATTATCTAATATCAACGTTCAAGATGAAGGCTTACAAAATGAACACGTAGATCCTTCTCATTTTTCTTTTGTGTAAATCTCAAGGCTTTACTCTCCTTCTCTGTACTTTTTTTCTCGAGACTTCGTGCATAAGTACTAATAATGAGCAGAGCATGTATCCGGAATTTTGTCCTTTTTTTATAAAATCTCGAAAAATATATAAACTTCGTTTGTCTGCATATTTTGGCTTGCCAAAACTCTCTCTTCAAACAACTCATCCGTATTTTTTTATTCGTAGAGAAAAACGACTGAAATTATAAAGGTCCCATTCTCCTTTTTTTTCATTCCAGCAAACACGAATGAGCTAACTTCTAAACGCGTGGTCCTTTTCCTCATAACTTTTTTGCAGATTCAAAACCTATTACGTATAAGTTTATGCATCTCAACATGATTTACTACTGCCGTTTTCCTGTAGTTTTTTTTACAAAGCACCATTCTGCCCCATTTTCATCAGTTGTTGTCGTTCTTTTTTAAATGCTTTATAGTTGCAAAACTCACAGAAAGTTAAAAAATAATTTCTTTGTAATAAGCCGCGCCATTCTTGAAATAAGAATAATAGCTTGAAAATTGCGAGCACTTTTTCAGTCACACTTTCTTCGTTTTGTTTTAGTTGAGGAATTGCCTCCGCTGTTGGACACTTTTTTGTAAAGGAAAAGAGAAAAAGTAAAAATCTACAAAAAGGTGCTCAATTCGCCAATTCCATGTGCCAAGAAAGTAGAGGCCAGCACAACATAGTACTCCGGCAGTAAAAACTAATCTTTTTTATTAAACAAATGAACTACAACTTTTAAAATGTAAATTAATCTCAAACAGAAAAATGCAAAGTTTTAACCTTGTAAGTTATTAAAACAATCTTTTTCTAATCTAAGGAAAAAAATTTAAGCATTGCACAACTATAAATACTATAGGTCATATAATTCTAATGTATGCCAGAGTTTTAAAAATGTATGACACCCTCAATTACGCTGCCTCCAAGGCAAAACAAGGAACAAAGGCGGCAGACCATTTAATAACTGGTATAAGATGCCCAAAGCATTTTATCCCTATAGTTCTTTATCATCTCTGGAGTGTAGATATTTCCATTTTATTCTATTCCCAAGTGCAATTTGCATTTCCTTTTTTAAATTTAATATAGAACATAGTAACTAGTGTGTGCTCAAAAATTTTCTCCTTTTTCACCTTTTTTAACTAGCTTCAACTACCAGAGATTACTTGTGAAAGTGTAACGAGAATGGTTCTGAGAAAAAAATGGAAAATTCAACGGTAACGGCATCTCATTATATTATGCATGTGTGCTATGAATACGAATGATGAGTTTTCACGCTTTCTTTCATTTCAGGTCTTGGACTATTTTTTCCAGAAAATCGTAACAAAAAAGTACACGTTTTGCTCGTGTGAATTGCAACGCACGTGATTTGGTTAAAAAGTATTTTTTGTAGTATTCCTTTTTAAAAATCAACTAAATACACACAAGTTAAAAAAGTTACCATACCATTTTGTGTAAATATCTTTTTGCATAAAGATCTTTCAGATTGATTGAAAAGGAAGTTGTAAGAGTTTTGAAGTGGTTAACTATTGTAATGCTTCAGTGATCATCTGGCTTGATCTAAAGAGAATAATAATAACCTTTCAATCGCTGCATCCATTGCAAATCAAAGACCGGAAATTGAAGAAAATGTTGGATTTTCTGCATGTGTGATTTTATACTTGAAGTATAACGCAAGTCTTGCAATTTACGAATGGAATCCTGTCCATAAATCCATCATCTTTTTACTGACCAACCTGTATTGCTTAACCTAGAAATTACATTATTAAAATTTGCTGAGTTCCATTTAAAAGATGAATGGTGGCCACCCAGAAATTTTGATTCAGTAATACATCTACTGATGTCACTAGATAAGGATAAAAGTGACGTGAAATGGCATAAAAGCACATTCTATTACGTAACAATAAAATTTTTGATGGGAATTACATTAATGTAGACAAAAGGCGGGATTTTACATTTATTACACATGTTCAAACTACACATATCTCTTTCGGATAAAGATCAAATGATCCCATAAATCTGTTCACAGTTGGTTGCTAAAAGTTATTGAGGAAAACTATTTAAGCTGACCTCTTCAATATTTTATCCAGTACATCAGTTTAATGTAAGTTGCATGCATCAGTCAAATGTGCAAGATGATTAAATGGATACCTGAGAAAAGGTTGGCTTTTCCAACGTCTCGTTAACTTAATGAGTTTGTTGAGAAATTGAGGTATTCTTCATTTCTTAAATATGAAACTAAAAATACACAGCCAACCTAGTAAGATTTACTACGTTTTTACCATTTTATTGCATTTCCAAGTTATATACGACTCTGGAGATTACTTGTGAAAGTTTCATTTCATTTCAATGCACCACACGCATACTCCAGAAAAAAACGAGCTGTAGTAGGAGCGGCCGAGTATATATTTTTGTTACTCCTTAGACATTTAATTCAATATGCCATGCATTCGAAAAAACATTAACATTCAAAGAAAGTAGAAAAGCTCAACCTATCAAAATAGTTTTTCTTATAACTTTCTCCCTTTTAATAACCATCTCGGGAAAAAAACCTAAAGTGGTGTTTCCCTTGTTTCATTCATGGAGTCTTTAATATATTTGTTATTATGAGTAGGTAGATGATGAAATGTGAAAAAACAGTGATCCTTTTATGAAAACGCAGTTTTGCATAGAAAATAGTGAACTAGATGATGATGGGCATGTAGATTTACAATTCGCGTGCCTTGTCGTAATTACACCTTTATATAAATCCTGGTTTCATTGACCTTATAAACTTATTCACGGAAAATGCTCGTTTTTTTCTTTTTTAAAATATCTTCCCACTATTATTATATTACGACATTCACACATTATTTAGGTAGTTTAATATTGTTAAAGGTGAGTTGTTGTTGGTAAAGTTTTGACATAGAAAGTGTCTAGTTACAATTTTTTCTAGGGTGTTCCCATTCACCTTTCTATATGTCAGAAAGTTGTCTTCAATTTTCTTTTCTGAGGGAAGTGTAAGACAGGTTAGAAAAATGTTCTTTGCTAATGAACAACATGCTGGAGTAAATTCTTATTTATGTAATCAATGAACAACTTTGAGCGAGCACTTTGTGCTTACAAAAGTTTTATGATTTGTGGGGAAATACACGAATAGAGGTCTCACAACAATTGCGTGCAAAAAACGTGCTAATATCAAACCCAGTTTTTTTCTCTTAATTCATGTCAGAGCCTGATTATAAAGTTTTATGCGTCAAAAACGGGATATAATACGACAGGTATTTCAAGATCTACAACATCCGCAGTGGAAACATGTTATTATACCGGGGGAAATAGAACCATACAGGAAAAGCCTTAAGCACTTGAAAAAGTTTATTACCAGTGGACATTTTCTCGCAAATAATCACTATATTTATCAAGCATTGATATCTAAGATATGAATTTTG
>JAANSO010002999.1:0-12264 GCA_036507315.1 Lepidocyrtus fimetarius | reverse complement strand
CCACCATCATCATTCTTCTGCTGCTAGTACTACTACAGCCGCTTCATCGTCATCTACATCAGGCGCTTCGAACAGTTTAGGCTCATCAACTAATAGATTTACTGGGCGTGGTGGTTCTGCCACAGCGTCTTCATCTAACACAACGGGGTCCTGTGCCAGTAGCAGGTATTGCACATTATAAAAGTTTAAAAAGTTATTTTAATTTTTTTGCCATTAGATTTTAAAATGGTTAGTAATCTTATACTTTATCATCTCAAGTCAGACTATTGGCATAATGAATCTATGAAAGCATACTATCGTACGAAATCTTTATACCTCCATTATCGTACGTCTAATTTACTTTGAACTTACGTTGCTGAGGTGTTAAAAGAGTAGGCCATAGTTGGCGGTGTTATTTTTTTCTTTCAAAGACTAGTTTGTTGTAGCATTTAATATCCTAAAAAATAATTATGTAGCAGCAGAATTTTATACGAACACTGCAACATCATTTTGACCAAAATTTACAAATTAGTATTAGGTTGTCACACGATTTCGTAGGTAGTAGTAGTAGTAAATTAAACAGTCAAAAATACGAGGGAAAGTGACCATAATGGATATTGACGATAGTAACAGTAATGATGAAGAAAAATCAGATAAAACTTTTAAGGGTAGTGACAGTGACGGCTCTTCTACGGTTAATGGCTGTGATACACAGCCTACAACAACTCATGAAGATGTCGAGTTTTCAGACGAGGCGTCTGTGTCATCTGTAGAAGATAATTTAGAGGAAGAGATGGATTGGATGCCATTAGAAGATGAAAGCATATTTGACGTTACAGATGATATAAATGCAGATAACATGTACAGCATTACAAGGGTTGCTTAGAAGCGTATACTTCTTTGAAAGTTGTAATAACTAATTCCCTTTCTTTTTATGGTGTCAAAGGTGCAGTCGCAGTGGAGGTCCTTCGTCTTCAGAAGCGAGCGGGGGTCCTTCCTCTTCTGTTGGAAAATCTGGGGAACCTGGTATGAGCAGTCAGCCCCCAGCTGGTACATCTAATCAGCCTGTATCATCATCCTCCTCATCTGGAGGAAACCGAGTGGAAGGGGCAGAGAGTGGAGGTGCTGCTGGTAGTGGTGGTCCTGGTTCTCTAAGTGGATCTGGGGGTACGTCTGCTTTCAGTCGAGGGTTGGCTATGCTAACTGGTGAAGCTGATGCTGACGAAAGTGAAATGGGACGTCTGCAGGCTCTTTTGGAGGCACGAGGGTTGCCTCCACATTTATTCGGGTCTCTGGCACCAAGAATGCAGCAATTGCTCCATAGGGGAATGAGTAACTCTTCTGGTAAGGTTTTCATTTTTTATTGAGTTTAATAATTGTAATTGTGCTCCATCATATCATGTACTTAGTAATAATCCTTCACGTATAAATCACTTTGTATAGTTACTAAAGCACAACAGCTACTTCAGGGGCTGCAGGCAGTGGGAGACGAGGGACAGCAATTACAAGCAGTTATTGAAATGTGTCAGTTGTTGGTGATGGGAAACGAAGACACATTATCAGGATTTCCTGTGAAGCAGACTGTTCCTGCATTGATCACATTGCTCTCAATGGAACACAATTTTGATATTATGAATCATGCTTGTAGAGCTCTAACTTACATGATGGAAGCACTACCTCGCTCAACACCTGTTGTAGCAGAAGCTGTCCCTGTATTTTTGGAAAAACTTCAAGTTATTCAGTGTATGGATGTGGCAGAACAAAGTCTCACTGCTCTGGAAATGCTTTCAAGACGACATGCCAAAACAATCTTGCAAGCTGTAAGTTGACTTTGCACAGAAATACTTAAAGAATCTATGAATCAACTGAAATGTTTTTGTGTAACGGTGAAACTAATGCATAAATATTTCTTTATGTTTACAGCGTGGAGTAAGCGCTTGCTTGACATTTTTAGATTTCTTCAGTATCACAGCGCAGAGGGCTGCACTCTCCATTACTGCTAACTGCTGTCAAAATCTTCATGTCGACGAATTTCATTTTGTTGCTGAATCCTTGCCTTTTCCTTGCATCAAGACTTACTCAGCAAGACAAAAAGAGTGTTGAAAGTGTATGCTTGGCATTTAGCCGTCTGGTTGATTGTGTATCAAATGATCCAAAGAGGTTGGAGGAAATTGCTAGCCCAGAGTTGCTATCTAACTTACAACAGTTGGTAAGTGTTCACTAACAAAATTGTTAAATATATACCCTTTGACGTAGGTAATTGAATTGATTTAATTCTTTGCAGCTTGTGGTAACTCCACCTCTAGTAAGCACTGGAACTTTCATTCTTGTATTGAGAATGTTAGCTCAGTTATGCGCTCGATCTCTCTAGTATTGCCGTGAAATTATTGGAGCAAAACATTGTTGGGACACTCTCGTCTTTGCTCCTTGGATCTTCCAATGCTAATAATAATTCAGAAACCGTTTCAGATGAGGTATGGATCTTTGATTTTACTTTTACGATCTAATATTTACGTACTTGCACAAACTCTACATTTGTATTTGGTATTGATACTTTAGGTGGAGCTGGTGTCACGTAATCCACAAGAACTTTTAGAAATTGTTGGGCTGATAGCAGAGTTACTGCCAAAGTTACCAAAAGATGGAATCTTCTTGGTAAATACAATGATGACGCACCCACATTTAACCTGTCAAGAAGCAGTTATGTGGCAGTGGAAAGATGACAGGGGTCAATGGAATTCTTACTCAACATTTGATTCACGTATTATTGAGGGTGCTCATCAGTCCGGAGAAGATGAAGTGAGCTTGTCTATGCAAGGTAGGACATATACCGTGGACTTTTTGGGTATGCAACAAATTAACGAAGATACTGGAACGTCAAGAACGGTGCAGAGAAAAGTGAATCCATTCCTTAACTCTCGATTAAATGGTGAGACATCTAATATAATGGAAAATCTAAAATCCTTGTAGTTAGTCTTTCAATTGTGAATTTACTGGTGTTGTATATTTGTAGATGGAAGTGATAAAAGTTGTCTTGATGTCCGCTCATCGTATTTGGAAATGCATTCCAGATTTCAGCTTGCCTTTTTTGAGGCCCCTTTTTGCACTGTTAAGTGAAGCCAATAGTTCCTCTGCAGGTCCTGCTGTTCGTCAAAGCTGTGTGAAAACTTTACTTCGTATTGTTCATTTTCTTCCTGCTAAGTCTTTGGAGAAATCACTTAAACCGCAGCAAGTTTCAAATAATCTGGCAAGTTATGTTGGGTTCCAGTGATCTCAAAATCGTTGTCGGTGCTTTCCAACTTAGTTCATTGTTTATGGAAAAGTTGCAAGATATTTTCATGGTACATTTCCGCCGTGAAGGTTAGTTTAAAAAATATTTTTTTGTACAATATAAAATAATTAACCTCCACCTGTCTTTCAACTTCAAGTTGGCTTTTTTTGAAAAATGTTTTTAAATTAACTTTGCTTTATAGGAGTTTTTCATCAAATATCAAGGATCTCTACGTCAGAAGTAGTTGGCCCGTCACCGATGAAATCAGAAATAGTTTCTCTTCTTGGATCATCATCTGCTTCAAGTGGACCAATTCCTGCAAGTCTTGTGACATTATCATCAAGCTCTAGTGGCTTTTCTCGAAGTATTGATGAAGGGGCTCGGAAATAGTTTCTCTTCTTGGATCATCATCTGCTTCAAGTGGACCAATTCCTGCAA
Source organism: Lepidocyrtus fimetarius (assembly GCA_036507315.1). Lineage (NCBI taxonomy): Eukaryota > Metazoa > Arthropoda > Collembola > Entomobryomorpha > Entomobryidae > Lepidocyrtus > Lepidocyrtus fimetarius. The sequence goes on along the minus strand of JAANSO010002999.1, from coordinate 8,576 downwards.
GTCTTGTGACATTATCATCAAGCTCTAGTGGCTTTTCTCGAAGTATTGATGAAGGGGCTATTCCAGTTCCAAGTAGTAGTTCAAACAATCCTGGTAGAGGAGGGACAGTGACCACCTCCATTCCGTTACTATCCAGCGTTCCTCAAATTCAGATCCCCGTTATGAACGTAAACGTTCCTGCTCCTCCTCCATTAACACCATTACCAATGCCAATTCAACCACTCACGCTTCCTGTGCCTGTCTCTGTACCACATTTACCTCCTTCACCATATGGGCTCTGTCTTGGAGGGTTCTTTATGCAGCAACCAGGATCTTCTGGAGATGGAAAAATTGAACCGTCTTCTTCCGGCTTAGTTGGCAGTGCTCCAGCCAGTTCCCTTCTTGATCAAAGTCATCATCACACATCAAGTGATGCTACAAAGTCAGAATGCGTTCCACCGCCCTTAGGCATTGCCGCTCCTGTTGGTCTCAAAGTTACAGAAGCCTTAGGGTTTGGTTCTGCACCATCTGTGATGCAAGCTGCAGAAGCCAGTGTAGTTAGCCATTTAAATAAACACCATATTAGTGGAAATCAATCAGGATCTCCATCCCAAGTTCCTGATACCTCCAGCAATTCCAGATCATCCAGTGGAGCGGATAAAAGAAGTGATGATGCACAAATGACAGATCCCTTCAAACGGAAGAGGTTATCGAAAAGGCAACAGATTCCAACATCAACCAGGAGACACCGTCAAGAAGATCCAAGCATGGCTTCAGCTACTTCAACAGGTACTAATTTAACATTTGAAATACTAGATATCATCAATTAAGGTATAAATGATGTGTACGTCTACAACTTGTACTTACTTGCTCTTCAGGAGGTCCAGCATCTCAGTCTACCACTTCAAATATGCCAAGTGGAAGTGGCAGCCAAACAAAGCGAGGCAGTGGAAAATCCGGATTTTTTGCAAGTTTGCATCCATCAAGATGGACTCGTGGAGGATCTGGTAGCAACTCTGGCTCAAGCAGCAGTAGCAGTAACAACTCAAACAATAATCAACCTTCTTCTGGATCCAGTAGCAGTACTGACAGGGTACACCATATACAGTTGCCCACTGGAATTAGTGGCCGAGCTGGTGGCAACTTTAACGCCTACTTAGCAGCTTCTTACAAGGAACAAGTAAAAACATGGCTAAAGGATCAGTCGCTTTTATTTACTTCAAAGTATTGCCGAAAAACAAGTGAGTCTGCTACAAGTGTTTGTGGAGCAAATGTAGGAGAGGATCAGGGCATTTTGCCAAAATTAAACACAATTATTGCCAACCTTCGTTCAGTAAGTTTTAGAAAATTAATAGATGATTCATACGATTTATGTCAATCATATTCACAAATTAATTCTAAATGACATTCCTTGTACAATTACAGAATTCTAAAATGAATGAAGCCTTAAGAGAGCTAAAGAGTGTTGTAGTCGAATCTGATATATCTTCATTTGAAGTTAATCATTCTGGTCTCATTGGTGCACTCCTTGGATTTTTAACTGATACTGATGGGTATGCACTAGGCAGAGAAGAGAGATTACGTTGGTTTATCCACATTTTTGCTGATTGTCCCGTAAGTTAAATGTTGGATAATTATTATGGATTAAGTTAGATAATTAGATAACACTAATGTCTAAAACCTGGATTTAATATTATCGTGCATATTATTTTTTATAGTTGGACCCACTAGCTGGTCAAGATCTCGATTCATGTCTTCGTGGAAATAATGGTGGAAACAGTGGCATATCCGCATTGGTTCAAAAACTAAACTCTTGCTTTTCACAATTGGAGCAATTTCAAGTAAAGGTCCATGAATTACCTGCAGCGTCCGGAAGTACCAGAGCAGCACCTACATCAGCTATAAGATTTTTTAATACGCATCAGCTAAAGGTAAGTCAAATGTCTTGCTTTTCAGTGATTCTGTTTTTACTTTTATTTTAAAAAGTTTTTCCTGCTATAAAAATAATAATTTTGTACTTTTTAAATACAGTGCACTCTTCAGCGTCATCCTGCCTGTACAAATTTGAAACAATGGAAAGGTGGTCCTGTGAAAATAGACTCCTTAGCTTTAGTGCAAACTATTGAACGATACTTGATTGCAAAAGGATTTGGACGTGTACGTGAATCTCGTGATAGTGGCGATTCCGATGAAGACAATAGGTATGCATATAAATGTTTAATGTTAGATCGTTAATTGTAATTGGATGAGATGGTTTATTAACTTGGATCATTTATTTTTTGTTGTGTATTTTATAGTGATGATGATATGGATGATACTCTTGCTGCTGTTGTGATATCTCATAGTAATGGTAATCGCCATAAGCTAGAATTTTTGATTGGAGAGCATGTCCTTCCATACAACATGACTGTGTACCAAGCCATTCGTCAGTTTGGAATGAATGGAGATCCTAATGGAGAATTAGATGCAGATTTTGATCCCACGTCAGGAATTTTTGGAAATTCTGGAATATGGTCTCAAACCCACACAATTTACTATCGCCCTGTGCCTGAAGAGCGTGCAGTGAGTAGCTCTTCTAACAGTGCAAATACAAAGGAGAGTTCAAAGAAAAGCAAGTCGTTCAGCAATCAAGTATCCTTCAAAGTCTAAGAAGGATCCGCTGTGGCATGAAGGAAACGTACCTGCTACTATTCCTCCTTTCATTCCTTATTTGAACGGAAAACTTCCTGACTCTGTGACAATCACTGATCCTAGTATTCCTGTTTTGACATTATTGCGAGTGATTCACGGAATTTGTCGTTACTGGAGATACCTCTACTGGCCAGTATTACCAGGTCAAGGCCTTCTACCAATGACAGAGTTTATTAATACAAAAGTTGCAGCAAAGGCCCAGCGCCAACTTCAGGACCCCGTTGTAATCATGACTGGAAACTTGCCACCTTGGCTTCAACAAATTGGTTCTGTATGTCCGTTCTTGTTTCCTTTTGAAACGCGCCAAATGTTGTTTTATTCAATCACTTTTGACCGTGACCGAGCTCTACAAAGACTTCTAGATACTGTTCCGGAGCTTAATAGTTCTGATAGGGAAGACCGAGTCACTCCAAGACTGGATCGAAGGAAAAGAACAATTTCAAGAGATAACATTTTGCATCATGCTGAACAGTTAATGAACGACTGTGGATCATCAAGACCCTTGTTGGAGATTCAGTATGAGAATGAAGTAGGAACTGGATTGGGACCAACATTAGAATTTTATGCACTTGTATCTCAAGAGCTTCAGAAGAAAGATTTGGACTTGTGGCATTGTGAAAGCTCTGCTGAATTTTCTATTCATAACGACGATTCAGGATTGGATTCCAAAACGAAGACATACGTTCATACTAGCGTAGGTCTTTTCCCCAAACCAGTTGGAAAAACTGTCAAAGCTGGTCATCTCACTAAAGTCAAAGGAAAGTTTAAATTTATGGGAAAGTTCATGGCCAAAGCTGTTATGGACTCTAGAATGGTAAGGCCTAATAATGAATTATAATTATAAAGTAGTTTTAGCGTAAAGTTTCCCTTGTTCTTTTTCAATAGAATTTTAATTTTTTCATTTCAGATTGATTTGCCAATGAGTAAAGCAATGTTCCGGTGGATGCTAGCAGGAGACTCTTCACTTTGTCTTGCTGATGTAGCAGATGTGGATTCAACAATAGCCAGAAGTATTCGTCAGCTTGTTACCGTTGTTAGAACAGAAGAAAAGGTTAGAAACAAGATTAGATGGAAGTGAACTTGAAGCTGCCTTGGAGTCAGTGACTTTGGATGGTTGCCGAATCGACAACTTAGGGTTAGATTTTACTCTACCAGGGCATCCCGCTATAGAGTTAAGAAAAGGTGGCAAAGATATTCCAGTTACTATCCATAATTTGGAAGACTATATCAAGGTATTGTGCTCTTGTCAATTTTCAATGTGCATCGTAATTTCCATGCAATATTGTCTGAGAATATAATAATTCGCACGTATTAAATTCATTTGATTTATTTTTAAATAGTTGGTGTGCCATTGGATGATGATTGGAGGCGTTTCAAGGCAAATGGAAGCATGGAGGGAAGGGTTTGATTCAGTGTTTCCTTCGTCATCATTGAACATGTTTTACCCTGAAGAATTAGAAATGGTGTTTTGTGGTGCAAATCAGGTAAGTGTTCGCTGTAGTAGTGCAAGTTCTAATTTCATTTCATTTCTAGATTTTACTTTTTGATTTTATTACTACTATATAAACTCAAATCTGATTTTTATTTTTTATAGTCTGTTGGAGAATCATGGGATTTGAAAACGTTAATGGAGTGTTGTCGCCCCGACCATGGCTACACACAAGAATCGCGTGCAATCCAATATCTGTATGAAGTGATGGCTTCGTATGAAGCTAAAGAAAGAAGAAAGTTTGTGCAATTTGTAACTGGGTCACCTCGTCTTCCTGTTGGTGGTAAGCTGAAATATTCTTAACTAATACTATTTTTTGTATTTCTTGTGGTGTTGTAATTATATCGAGTTTGTATGTATTTTCTTTTGCTTCAGGTTTCAAAGCGTTGCAGCCACCATTGACAATCGTTCGTAAAACAGTTGAAGGGCAGTCAGACTCCGATAGTTACTTACCGTCAGTGATGACTTGTGTCAATTATCTGAAGCTCCCAGATTATTCCAACATTGAAATTATGCGTGAGCGCTTACGAACTGCGGTTGAGGAGGGTCAAATGTCATTTCATTTGTCTTAATGTTTTTATGAAAGTGTATCAGCATCTTGCTTAGATAATATTGAATGTATTTTAATTTAACTCCTGGTCACCTTTTCAAAACGATATTTTATAAAAATACTTCTTTTTGTGTAACCTAACATGACTGGAATGTATGTGTAATGATGATGCTGTTTGGATGAAATGAAATTGAAGAAGTGAGTTTGGGGCGGTGGTATTATATGATTTAAATAAAAAGAATTATATTTCCAAAGATTTGTATTATTATAATAATTTATTGTAGGTCGTTATGAAATATTCAAATGGATTTGTGATCAAAATAACTGAATGAAGCAATGCAGTGCAAATGTTCTGAATCTTAGAATAAATGGTTTTGTAAATTGTAAATGCTTTAATCGTGACATTTATTGAATTTTCCAAAACAATTTTAGTTAACAATCATTAATCAAGTGGTAGCGTCCGCGTCCAATTTCGTTAGAAGGTTAGTAAAAATTAAAAGAATAGTCACCACCACGTAGTAAAAAAGTTTCCTTTCGTTTTCACCTTTAATTTTGTGCAATTTGTATATTTTATTAGTGTTGTCATGCAATTCCAGTTTCTCAAAAATACTAATTATTATTATGATATACCATACTTACATTACGTAATTGCGACATTGTTGTATTACCTACAATAATATTTGTAAACCATATAATTAAATGTGTACTAATGTAAATGTTATCTACATAGATTCCAGTGATATCGGATAAGTTTTTTAAAAAATGATGATTTCCGATTCTTTGGTTTAATTTTATCCAATAAGATTCAACTACAAAATACAAGATTTTCATTACAAGTCTAGATAGATAAGTAATTGCTTAATTGTACTAGTCAAAATAAGTTTTGACAGTGATTCTGCTGCGATCTAAGATTCCGTGTAAAGATAAGATTGATATCTCCGATACGGATTTGGTTGATGGTGTCAGTCTTTCTTGTAGAAGTGGAGTGGTTTTCTTGAAATTATTCGTAAGCGTAAACCAAAAATGTTTTTGATAGTAAGACGATTTTGAACTCGGTGAGGTAGTAGTTCAGTAGTTGTGTATTATATTATAACGGTTGGTTAAGCGCATTGATGTTTGTATATATTATCGATCGGTAGATATTGATATCTTATAAAAACAACTTATCCTATCCTGCATCGAAAACGATATAAGTATTCATACGCAAATCAAGTTACGTTTGTTTTATTAATGTGTAGTAATAACTCAATGTTGCAGAGTTCAAGGATATGGAGAAAATTAACGGAAATGAAAAGAGTTTGTACAGTAGTAACCGTTATAACATACCAAAGTATGAAAATGAAAACATGCGTGGTTTGATTTTATAAAGAGGAAGTGAAGCGCTAAAGATGAATTAGATGATTGAATTGTATTTATGTATCTTATTATTTTGCATTATGCAGTTTTTACACGCTAGTGTATAGTTTGTTCTAAACAAGTGGTCCTTGCAAGTTTCGGAAAGAGATATGATATATAAACTATATTAGAAGAACACGTTTGGAAAGTTCGGAACAGCTACATTGTTTTGTAAATTTAAATGTAATAAAGTTAGCGGAATCATTTGAAGGCGTGTTGATGAAGACTTTAATAATTGTAAAACCGAACATGATATACAAATGAAATAAATAATAAAAATGTAAAAAATTAGTTGTAACTTTTTAAATTATTTGCTTCATGCCATAACCATGTCCATATTTTCAATCCAACGGTGTCCATCCATCGAATATTTTCCGATATGGTTTCTAAGATCGATTTAACCGTTGATTTACTTTTTGAGAAGTGTTTAGAATGAAAATTCGTAAAGTTTTTGACCTAATATATAAAAACAGTCAATAATCAGATCAGTAAAACTATAATATTTCGTGCATCTTTGTCTCACTTGGTTGAATTGATCCGTGGTGCAATAATATTTTGAAAGCTTGCTAATGACTACTATAGCTGGCCAAGCACTTCCGAGTCCAACTTCTTCAACAATGTAGTCAATGTTTTCACTGACAAATTTCAATATAATTTTCCGACCCAATGGATTTGATGCAACTTTTTCAAGTACGATGCTAGTATCCAAACGATTGAAGCCTAAACTTGTGTTAACCGATGTTTGTAGCAAACTGAAATTTGAAAATAATGTACTTAAGAGAAAATGTACCGCCTGAAGCTTCTAAATAATTTGTAACTTTTACTTTTCAAGTATATTCAAGTCCATTGCGCAGCCCAAACTTGAAATAATTTCTGCCCGCAAATCCGAGTCACTTTCTGCTTCAAAATATTTGGCAAGGAAAAAGTCGTACGCTTTCTTTCCACCAGTGGCAACCATCGCGCAATGCAGAGTGTTTCTAGTTCCAATGGATGTTATACTACAAATTCAAAACAATTGTTTCAAACAATTTGATCACAATTTTCTATTAATTATATATTTTATTACGGGTTTTGATTGGGATTCTGAAGCCACTGTGCAAAAAGTTTTGTTGCGTATTCTTTGCATAACGGTGCTCTGCAAGGAACAGCTCCAATCAAGCAAGTCTGCTCTGTAAATGTCGTTGCTTCCCCTGTGCCAAGAACTTTCTTCTAGCCCGATTGCTAACAGAGCATTGTCTACTTTGGGTTGCAAATATTTCTACAAAGAAAACTGTCAGTTAATAACAAAAACATTAAAATTAGCTTAATTGAACCAAATGCTACCTTCACTAGGGGATATGCTGGATGAGAGGTAAATCGGCGATAGATTAAACCAAAATGATGGAAGAATGTTCCCCACGGGGCAAAGTGAGTTTCTTTATGAAAATACCGAGTTAGATTTAATGTAGTGGAAATGGGCACGTAGGCTAGTTTAAAATACAAAACCGTATTAATTAATACTTGAAATAAGATATTTTTAGATATTTTATACAAAATCAAAATTAAATTACATTGTTTAGCAAATACAAAGTAGTCATCCAGCAATTGACTTCTACTTAAGGGGCTAATCTTGCTTGGATCTTGTTCCAATTGTTGTTGAATATTTTGGATATTGGACTGGCTATATAAAACCCTGTAGAACCCTGTCAAAAACATTTCACTTTATACAATTTAAACTCTGTAAAATTATGGCAAAACTAATTTTACCTGTTGCGTTATGATTAATCATTATCCATTGAGATGTGTTATGAGCAATAATTTTTCCCTTTCCGTCATCTTCCAGCCATACTTCTGGAATATTATTTTTTCTAAACGGTTTTTCTTGGGTGACTATTGTAATTGGAACGTACCAGGCATTTTCCCCTTCCGCAACAGAAGTTTGCATATTTCCAAACGGTTTTTGTGAGATTTTCACATGACTTGTATTTAATCCCTCCACCGTTATTAAAGGGAAACCGGACTGATCTGACCAACTGTGCATAATTTTTGATAAAGACAATCCAGATGGAAGTCTATTGTCATTTGTTGCTGCCAATTGCAAAGATTGGAATAGGTCTTCTTGGGTTACTGAACTGTATGCAAACTTTTTTAAATAGATTTGCAATCCTTTTTGAAAAGTTTCTTTTGTTAAGAAGGCTTCAACCATTCTAAAGAATGAAGCTCCTTTTTCATAAGAAATAGTTCCAAACATGTCGTCAATTTCTTCTGGGGATGATACATTAAATGCAAGTGGCCTGGTAAATGGGGTGGCATCAAACAACATGGAGAATTGAAATGCGTCTAGAATGAAGGCTTCGGGAGCGTTGAGATCCGGTGCTATAGCCTCCATTCCTAAATATTGTGTGTATTCAGTTAGCCCCTCGGTAAGGTAAACTTCGCTCCACCATTTCATCGTGACTAAATTTCCAAACCTGTTTTATTTGAAAATCTTTA
>JAANSO010002998.1:0-12268 GCA_036507315.1 Lepidocyrtus fimetarius | reverse complement strand
AGGACTAGGACAAAAATGTAAATACTTAAATGATTTATAGAGTTCTGTATCGATCTGTTGATTTTAGATACTAAATGGTTAGACACTGCTTGAGAAGCATACGTTGAAAATTATATTGATTTATTTTTTGAGTTGAGTGGGTCTTCCCTTTGGCAATCCATTTTAAAAAATTGCTGGATTTTATTTTTGATTGCTGGCTCTTAAAGTCAAGCACAAGCTTAAGAGTTGTTTGTAGAAAGGAATCATAATTCAATTGGTTAAAAGTATGTATTGTCTTTAATACTTGACTCAATTGTTTTTGTAAAGTATAATGTAAGAGCTAAAAAATGGTTGTATTTGCTAATTGAACCGAATTACTGTTTTTGAATTTTAGTAATAATAACTTTAAAGGGCTCTGCTTCAAACATAGTCTATCATTACAATATTTTTTAAATTGAAGAAAATTGGAAGAAATGATGCTTTTATTATGAATTAAAAAAATGTAGTAAAGCATACCAGTTAAAATTTTATTTAAAATACTAAATATTGTAAAAAACCAAACTCTCAAATCAAAGTTTCATTTTCATTTGTACTGTACTACAGTTTTTGTTGCACATCTGCAAGTTATGAATATAATTAAGTTCAGAACAAGTCTGTTCTCCATCAGTACTTTCTCTAGTCACTGTCAACAGGAAACAGCTGCCGAAAATGTTTTGGATAGATTTTAAGAAACATGGTATATGCTTATGTGCTTCTCCCTATGAAACAACTGTCATTTCATAATGAAAATGTTAAGGTCATGTCTGCCAATTGCTACACTGATTAACCTAAGCAAATTAGAATCAAGTAGTAGGAAAAGAATATCAGAGGAAAGAGAAGGACAAAATATTCAACTGTCATTTCATAATGAAAATGTTAAGGTCATGTCTGCCAATTGCTACACTGATTAACCTAAGCAAATTAGAATCAAGTAGTAGGAAAAGAATATCAGAGGAAACAGAAGGACAAAATATTTTCACAAGAAGGAAATAAAACGAAATGAAGTATTACACCGTATAGTAACGGAATGTAGGAGAGCGAACCATTCCCCTTAATACATTGTCGTTTGACATTTACTTCTTTATTCGTATAGATTTTTTGTCATTATTACTCCCTTTGACTCTGCTGATATTTCGGTTTCCGCTGTTGCTGACATATTTAAAATGAGAAAATGAAAGTTTCTCCATTTTTTGGAAATGAAAGTGACACCATCCTGACTACACAGCAACTTCTGAAATTGATGAAAATATTCATTTTTCCTTAAGGAAAAGACTGAGATTCTACTTATGAAATTGGGAAAATTTTGTTTATAATTCATCATTATAAAATAATTACTTTTTACTTTCCGTCATTCTTGTCCAATATACGTAACTTATTATTCCAAGAGGGAAAGTGAAATGAAGGCTACAATAAAAAAAGATTAATTTAAGCTTGGATAAATCTAAGCTAGAAAATCTAAACAGGTTTAAATCCACTTCTTGGAAAGTTGACGGTTCCCTAGTTTAATTAAAACGAAGAATAAATGTAGATACAGAAAAGAGCGAAGCACTTAGATTTTAGTGTTTGCTTTGCTTATTTAAGAATATAATTTACAGGAACAATTATCAAGCAGCAGTGAAAGTGATTATTAAGCATGAAACGCCAGCGTTGTACAATTTGAATGAAATTTGTCATTCTTTCGTTATCGTAGACTCTAGTTAATTTATTACACACCCTTTTTCTTCAAAATCCTGAGATATTATTGTAGCAATTCCAACACTGATTATAGTAGAAGTTTTATAAATCTAATAGTAGTATATCTAACAAACCTGTTGTTGTCCTACTCTTTCATTTAGAGCATGACTAGCGGCTGTTGCTATTGTTAATGCATTTGCAGCAATTTTATAGCTGGCTCAGCCCGTTGTCGAAACTTTAAATTTTCTTATCGATAAGTAATTACGCTTGAATAACACCAATTAATTTTAATATCCGCCTAATTCTTAAACGCTTTTCTAATAATATGTTGATATTTATTATCTTTCTAGCGCTTTCTTTCCTGTTCATCAACCGATTTAAGCTACTTCTTACTTTGCTTTTGTTTCTAAATTCGTCGTTGGACTGTAATACAGGAAAATATTACGTTTTAGCAAACGGTTCAATAGGATTGCAACCTTCAGCCGATTTACAGCCTCGCAATATTACCAAATCGACACCTGAATCATTCTTTATGTTCTTGCTTTCTGCTTCTACCACTTCAACATCACTTCCATTTGTTTCTTCGACTACTCCTTCTCTAACTTTTAATTTGTTAAAAATAGGAAAACAAGTTGAAAAGAGTTCTTTTCTGAAATCAAGTATTTCTTCTAACAGGACCAAAGGTGACTTTTCTAATTACCCAACAGGTTACAGTCACGAACACCTTGCCACCTCCCTGGATAATAAAATTCCTTTCAGTTTCTCCCAAAATCGGGGTCATTATTTTTATCCTAATAATAATAACCACCCGAAGCATGTACCCTTTCCGCTTTCTCTATCCCTGTTCAATAACCAGAAGGGAAACGTGAAGAAGCAACATTTAAATTCAAAACTTTTCCCATCATTATCCCCACCCTTATTATCATCGGCTGCCTCCGCCATCATTAGCATTTCAAACCCTTCCCCATTCCTTGCAAAAGTTAAGACGAAAGAAACTCAAAAAGTGGAAAGGAAAATGGATAAAGAAGGAGTAAAGGCAAATTCATTTCCTGTTACGTCCCTATTAAATATTTTATATGGATTGAAAAGGTCTCTATCATCGTTATCACAGGCAACAACCTTACCTGAACCTCAGTCTTTTCCAAAAGCATCAATTTTACAGGGAGGTGATCCACTTAATCCCATTGATCGAAATTTCATTTCCAGCAGAAGAGGAGATATCTCTAGCGCTACTGCTTTGACTATTTTTCCATTTAAAAGCCGTGTAGCAAAAAGGCTTGCTCGCTCTAGTATTTACAGTAATGTGCAAAAAGCTGATATTAATGGCAAGTATAGCATGCAGGAGATTGTGCTTGATAGCGATGATGTAACAACAACATCATTACCATCGTCACTTGGAAGTACAGGTAGAGATGAAGGAAAAGAGATACCAGAAACCACTACTATTATATCTGCTAATGATACCGCTACATCACCTTCCTCATCGTCTACGGAATCGCAATCATCATCATCCTTGCAGAATAGCGATGGAAATAGTGGACAAGGGAGATATGGAAGCGGTCGTGATGTTGATACTCCTGAGCCAAATTTGACCCCCACCATGTCCTCCACTAATTATAATGCTAATGAGCTTGTTTCTAGCGAAAGTAGTGCCTTGGAGGAGGATGAAATAGGTAAGGTGCATGCAGATATTTTAAATATTTTTTATTGTCACACCATTTTAAGTTAGTCGTAGTCGTACACAGTTTTTTTGGATAGTTGTAGTTTGATAATGTAAAGTACCTTTCGCAATAAGTGCTTTATTTTGCTTCTTAATTAGTGTACCCATTTATATTTATTGAATGCGTGTGTGGTGTGTCATAAGTCCTTTTGTTGTGTCTAGAAAATTTAACATGGATGTGTATTTGAGTGTGAGTATTTTTTCTCACAAATGTTTGTTGACATTTCTCTTTCAAAAATATTAATTTTGGTTTAAGTCTGCCAATCTTTATCAACCTTTATTTAGGGTAGAACTTTTAGTTACGATAGAGTTTTTAAGTAAAGCATTTTAATGTTTTAAGGTTAGTTAAAGCATTTAAATGTTAGTTATGTAATACATCGATTTCACTAACCTTTTTTGTTAACTGAGAAATCATTTACAAAGCTACACGCAAGAGTGACAATCCATTATTACTTCTCGTCATTTCGAAAGTAATCATTCCTGTTACTGTTGCAAAAAATTATCTCATAGCATTGATTTTGTATTCTACTTTCTAAAATTGTCACAGTCAAAGAGTCAAGTTTCAACTAAATATATCTTTCAGTCTGAAGGTGTCTATATGACAGCAATATTCAACTTAATACTTCATTTTTTCTAAAATACTATATATTTTCTTGTTCAACTGTCTATTCTCAGTATACTAGAGTTTTACACAATTTGGCAATCTTTTCCTTCATCCTTTTGCTTATCCTCCACATTATGCATTCATGTATTCATGGATTGTAAAATCTGCTGACATGTTAGCTTTTCCCAAGTGCTGTTACAATCTTCATATCATAATAAAATAAATGCGCTTTGAACTCGAATGTGGATCATCTTTGTCGCCGTCATCATAATATATATCTGTATTGTCATCATTGAAGGAATAAAGAGGTTTCCAGTCAACCTGGGGTTTTTAAAAATATTTGAAGAGAACCGACATGGAACAAGAATGCATTTATTTTTTAAAAGGAATTTCAACTTTTGTTCAATCGTACACGACATAAGCTTTGCTAAAAAAATATTAAAACGGAGAGGATTTAGAAGAAGAACACAAAAAGCAAGTAATCGGGTTGAGGATTTTGTTATTTTCAGATAGAACAGTTTTGAACTTACGCATTTTTTCAAAATTTGGTCAAATATATTATTGGAAGTTGTTCAAATGTATATATTCAAGCTAGTGCTTGCATAATTTGCTACTTTCTTCTTACTTTATAAAAATGGAAAGAAAGTGAGTGAGTTGGCATTATTCTATTCCCATCAGAGCATTTGTTCAAGTTTTACGAGTTTTACGTACGTAAGCAATCATTCTGAAAAAATGAGCAATATGGAGTTTAGCAATGGATGAACTGAAAAAGTTGCTGAAATGAAATGGTTGAGTTGAGGGATTGGAAAAGATCTGGAAGGTTATGATTAATGTTTCAAGGATAAGAGGCTTTATTTTTGTTGTCAGAAAGATGAAAGGTATGGAATGAAGGAAAAGAAAGAACGCAGAGAATTCTTTAGAAGGAATGCGTATTAAATTGGAAGAAAAAAGCTAATAAAATTGTAATATTTCATTTTATCAAGTTGAGTAATCTTGTTTTGCTGAAGAGAATTTGATAAAAATGAATTGATTAAAAACCAAACAGTTATTTAAAATTAAACTACTTTGTGAACTGTAAGTATTGTGAAGGAACCCGAATGATTAAAACTATATATGAATAGTACTATACCTTAAATTATCAGTCAGTATAAGTAAAAGTTAATTAATTGTATTTATTACGTACAAATAGTTTGTAAATACAAATATGGCAATAAGCTTTTCTGAATATATTTTTGTGTTTTGTATTTACAAGAAGTCTCATTTTACAGTTTTCTTTTAAGCGTTTGTTTTCTCTTCAGAGAAGAACTTTACCCCTCTCAGCAAAGCCAGCAAAATTGGTAAAATTCAAAAGCGTCACCTGATGAATTGAGTATTAAACTGTTTGTACTCTGAACAAAGAAAAGAGAACCTACGTTATATTTTATTTAGCCCTGTTTAAATACATTCGCTCTTTTCTTCTTATCATTTCCAGCATAAATATAAAATAAATCGAGTTAATATGATCACACATTTTTGGTCAAGTCGGAGAAGTGTGAAACAAAAGGGGTCCTGAACCGAAATAAATAACTTTCACCATCTTTTCTTCATTCTTCAAAGCATACACAGAACAAGAAAATGATCGGATCATATTTTTGAATGTCTCCAAAGCCTCTCTTTTATTTCTATCTTGTTTACGATGAAAGGAGTTTAAGTAAAAGTAAAAGTTTACCTACAAACTTTGTAGTACAAAGAGACTCATGGTTGTCACCATTTATCATCACTGCAGTAAACTTAACGCTCCTTGTTTTTATGTTTAAGAAAGTGTGAAAATGAAAAGGATTACTTGTAAAAACAACCCTAAAGTGACAATGATAAGAATAATAAGGCTGCTGGACAGAGTACTTATCTCGTTGGTTTTATTTTAATGTGGGGACGCAAATTGCAAACAAAGTACTAGTCAGAAGAAACAATCACTTTCCAGAGAAAACAGGATTGCGGATGAATGGTTGAATGCTCGCTGATGAAATAGAGAGGTGAATTTAGAGAGGATATAATAATGGAGGCGAAGAGAAATTGAAAATAGAATGGATGTGGCGAGAATGGTGCTGTAGGTGGATGGACGTGGACGGATGTTTACTTTTATACGCCTTTTCCCTTTCTTTCTCATTTTGCTTATTTCATGACTTTACTTTCTCTTTTGTACTACATTCATCGCCAATTTTTGCTTTGCTTTTTATCTGGAAAAGAGGAAACGTGATAGATGGTCGCTTGGTTTCGCTAAAATTGAAACAAGCAAAAAAATTCCGTTTGTTGGATCATGCTTTGAGGATAGTTTAGTGAAATGGGTTAAACTAAACATTATTTAGTATTGTGGAGATTGAATTCATGATGAGGATAGATGAGGATACTGATCAATAGATATAAAGCGTATCTTACATTAGGTACAAAAAAATAGGCTGGATGTGGATATACACATACAGCACTCGCTTTTGTTTTTGGAAACCCATCAGGTCATGGGCTTCTTTCGATAAACTATAAACAAAGAAAAATACCTTACCAAAAATGGAAAAGCATTACAGTTTTTATTAAGTGAATAGATTATAGATAAAAGTGGAAGAGATAATGGAAGTTGTGCAAGATGGAAAGGAATTATTCATCTGACATTATAAACGTGTGCTTCTTATCAAGCAAGCAAGCAAGCAAATGCACGGAATGGAAAATTGTAAAACATTATTGTGTGTAACAAACAAGCGAGAGCATTTAGTTGGGAATGGAAATTTGAAATAAGATTTAGAAGATTGTTTGAGACCATTTCAATCAGGTAAGAAGATTTGATAAAAATTTAGACGGAGAATTCATGCTTGATCGGTTTACACAAAAAATGTCAAACTCTGGAAACTCTGTTTCTTGGCCGACTTCATTTGTCTGAAGTCTGAAACAATTTTTAAAAATGATAAAAATAAAAAAGGACAAAGTGGAAAGAAGGCACAAATGTATCGTAACGATTCAAGTATGCGAGCTTTTTCAAATACTAGAACTAGAATGAAGTGCTCTTTCCTTCGTGCTTTTTTAGTTTTTCTTAACTAAAAGATAGGAAACAATGATGATAATAGTACGCATTTCTTATAAGTAGTTTCGTGTTCTTTTAATGTCGTGTCATTTTTATAAAAGTTCTTTGTGTTCTAGATTTTTAGTTTTATTTTGAGAGGTTAATGAAGGCTTGCTGTTTAATTGCAATTAAAATAGAAAATGCTTGCCAAAGTAGGGGAATAAGCTTAAAGGATAAAAAATGAGAAAATATGAAATCAAAGAATAGTAAAGTAAGCAATCACTCTATGAATTCTATATTTTCTGTACTAAATTTAGAAAAATGCCCTATACTTATATCTATCAACTTCAATAATACACCCAAAATAACTCCAACAACTGTTGATCAACTTGATTCAGTTCAATCTCTCATGGTTCTTTTAATCGTTCAAAATGGTTTTAATCAATCATCGCCAAAGTGTGTGGTAGGAATAAAGATATAAAAATTATGGTTTTTATTCCTACGTGACCCTTTAAATCTAATTGCTACTTGTCATACTGCTTTCCTGATTGACTCTGATTGCCGTTGATATCCATTTTAAGTACTTTAGTTGCAAAAACCTCACCAGGAACTTGTAGGAGGGACCTTCCCATTTGTTTTTCCCGATTCATGAACACCATCATCATCCGTGTACTTTCTATCATAAGGACTTTCATTTCTATTCTCCTTTATATAGGACACGGTTGAAAGTTTGAAACCAATTTTGGTATATCTCCGTTCCTCCCCCTTTCGTTGTTCTAGTTTGCCCCTGGTGACGAATTCCCTAAAAACCAGTTTTCTCCTCTTACTACTCTCAAGAAGAACCAAACAACAGTGAAAGATGAGAGAATTGAGCATTTATTTTATACTTTACACTCGTTTCTGGTGAAAAAGTTGTTAGCTCTCAAAATAATGACTAGTTGATTGCCCTTTCTCCTTTTTCTTTTCTAGTTTCCTCAGAGAACTGCATCATATTCCAAGATAAATAACTATCCATCTACAACCGGAACTAGAAAACTATGCGGTATCCCTTTAAAAATTTCCACTTCCCCACTAAATATTCTCTCCTTCTGTAACACAAGCCAACCAAGCTCAGAGTTCCTTTCTCTGGTTTCACAATTTCATTTTCACTCTTTCCACAATAGTTCCCTAATGGAATCTCAATTCTCAATTCAGATGCACAAGGTTCAACGGATGATGGGTTCAGGAGCAGTCTCATTTTTGGAATGTTTGATGAATTTGTTGGTAGCACTGAATGAAATTCAGTTAAAAGATAAAATGGAGACGACTGCACAAGTGGGAGCACATGAACTCGCACAATTTCATTATAAAAGTTGGGAATTATATTGCGCATTAAAGTGTACTTGACGCTACGTCGTCTCCAATCACAAGCATTCTTGCATGCCTTAACTATTATATGATACATGAATGAATAACTGGTTAATGAAATAAAACTTGATATCTACCAAATTATGAAGAATTTTTTGGTTACGTGATCCTACCTACTAACTTAAAAACGGACGGAGGTTTCATTGCAGTTTTAAAATATTTAGTTGCACATGTGAGCACCAGGGTCAACCGCCTATAAAAATAGTAAAAAGTACAGTGAGTAGGTAATAGAAATAATGCAAAATTTAATATTTATGCTTGATTGCTTGTCCCCCTACACACACACACTCAAACGCGTACAATTTCATAAAAAATGATTATTTAATATCAACTCCAATTTCTTTTGTGTCTTGCGTAACATTTCTACTTTTCTTATTCAGTCCAACCTGCTATATGACAGTTATGAAGAATGTCTGGAAAAGCCTAAGGGATAGTACTCATAAAAAGCAAGTAAATTGTAAATGACTGAAGTAATATGCCTAGAAAATTGAATATTTTTTCTTTTTCTCTACAAAGACCCTATTTACACACTCAGCCACCTGAAGAAAGTGACTGAAAGAATTTGATTTACATAAATCCAAGCGACACAGTAAAACTTGCTTAATGGATCCTTGCTGAGTTTCCCCATGACCAACTCCATACCCGCCGTCGACGTTAAATTCAAACCAGCAGTATCATTACTTTCAAATGGAATAAGGTTGCAAAATATTCGCCGAAACATTGCATCTAATAAGTTTTCCAATAATACAAGAATAAAACGGGAATGAATTCGGCAATTCAAAAGAATATATCAGGACATTTCATTACTAAAACAGGAAGCTAATACAATGCTGCATGATTTTCAGCAATCTTTTTATCCAGAATTTCATAAACAGTAAAACGGGCATTGAGGAAGAAATGGAGGAAGTTATTGTCCTTTTATTGCAAAAATATTTGATAAAATGGAAATGAAAATGAAACACACTGTGCAGTTTAAAAAGCTTGCCGTGTATCCCGTGGCGCTCTTTGTTCCTTAAGAAAAAAGTTTGTGTTTGTTCTTATTATTGCTCATTCAATTTTATTCATATTTTAAGTTTTAGCTTTTCTTTTCAAAAGTTTGTTAAATCAACTGTATATATGTATTCGCTGAATAGGTACATATAAATTGTTGCTTTCTCCGTTTCAAAAAAAAGACAAGATGTATAAAGAAACAAAAGGAAATTTATTTACAAGATTGTAATTGCTGTAATGAATGCCAATTTAAAAAGATTTTGAACTGCAAATGGAGATGAAATAATTTTTTTGGGTGGTATGAAGAATTTATTATTTGCCATCTAGGAAGTCTTCTCTCATTGTTATCGTACAAGTTGGGCCTGACTAAACTTTGCGGTTCTTCTAAAAACTAAAAAAGAGTAGTAAAAACTAGGTTAGGTATCTAAATTTTATACTATAATGAAGCTGTAGTAAATTAATTAATTGGAGGGTAAATTTCACCAATTACGAATACCATATCTATTTACAATTATTATAGTACAGAGTATATATTAACATTTTAAAAAAACAGACGATTGGTTAGTACTTTCTATAGCTAAAATTAAAATTGCATTTTTTTCTTCGAAACAGGTACAACCCCGCTACGTGGAAAGTGCAACGAGACAAGTCAATGCTTTGGAGAGTATGTTGAGTGCAGACTAAATATTTGCAAATGCCAACTTGGCTACTTGCCACGTATTGACAATGGAGATTTATGTGGTGGTAAGAAAAACTATATACTACATAGCTTGCTTATCCTTTATTTAAATCGCTAATTTTGAAACCGTAATTCTTTATTATGCAGAGGCAAGTGCCCATCACGTTGAAGTGCCAACAACGGATCCAACCATGATTGGAGTGGTTGTTGGACTAGCATTGATGTCAGTCACGTTATGCATCGTTCTCAGACTGTTTGCAAAGTAAAATTTAAATTGAATGATTCCATTTTAGGTAGCTATGATAGGTTCACTCTAATCATATATTTGTTTCATTGAACAGAGCTCGCTTTCGTGAAAATCGGACAATTTTCAACACGCCCAACCCACGCTTGATGAACGTTTCCCTGTTAAAAGGGTCCAAAACTTTTAGTTAGGGGAAATAGTGCTGGACAACGTTCTAGGCGGGGAAGTCAAGCGTCAATTGCTAGCGGCCAAGCTGAAGGACAAACTGGAGAAGTAACTACTGCACCGGACGGGAACGGAAGAGCCGACAATGCACCAGCACGCTCCTCCTCTCAATCACATCCACATCGTGTCAAACCATCTCGTACTATCTCCACTGATACAAATTCATGAAGGGACTCCGACTCAGTCATCCAGACAGCCTGGCTCGGAAAGAGCTGGTAGGGGAAAATATCGCCAGGATTCGGTTGCATCCAACGTCTGAAATCATTCTTCTAAATACTTTGTACTTCAAATTACAAACTTTCCTCATTTTTATATTGAAAAATTGGAAATATCTTTTTGATACCCTTTAAAAGGCAAATCTTTATATTCATTTTTACCGCAATTTACTCAAAAACCTGTTTAATAAAAAACGTGTCTCAACTCTCAAAAAATTTATTCTCTACTATACATGTTTAAAATACTAAAATGTAAAAAATAGATTGATGCAAGCTGAGAACATTGAGAAATACAAATTAAACATACACTCGGAATTGAGTACTATTCATTATATTCTTTAGCATGGATGCTGCAAATCTGCAAATAATAATAATAATAATAATAAATAATAATAATAAATAAAGGGTGTATAAATAGAATTAATCATCTTTGATAAATACTATATACATAGTAAAGAAGTTTTGAAACCCTTCCATATTCAAATGCTCATTATTAAACTTTTTTTTACTGCTAATAAAATGTTGATAATTATTTAGATAATCCATTTTCCCTAAATCGTAATTTCCTCATATATACGATTATGATTTTCGTCAACGTTTTCTTTGATTTCATTCTTTCATCCAGTAATGATAGTTCAATTAACTTGTATCAAATTAAAATAATTGTAAAATGTTTAAGTAGCTAACTGGTATTCTGTAATATTGCCAATTCATTGGAAGTTGGGTTGCAAGGGTTTGTCTAGAGGTTGACTGGAAGTCGGAATTAATTCAAAATGCTATGAACAAAGCCTGGGGCGCGATATAAAAGGGTTTCATTAACCTTTCCAAATATTGGGAATTGAAATTAACTATTGCAATGTACAACCTAGTCTAAATTGTCATTTTAGCAAATTTTTGTGAAATTATTCACTTTGAAAATGTTAATCATTAATTGCCACTAACGTAAAATAGGTTTGCAAATAATACTTTAAATTTTAAATAACAAAACCACCTATGACTACTTGACTAATTTTTAATTCCAAAACACTAACTGTATACTAACTAACTTATATTTACATGTTGATCAGAAACTGACACTAAAGAGATTTTGCATGTATTAACCTATAGAAGTATTGCCTGCCTATAATCAGTCCCTCATTTACTCAAACTACAAAATATGTATTTAACATTGTTTCTGGCCGCTTTGAGTAACTATGATGAGAATAAAGATGGAGTTTTCTTGTTGTAACTTCTGCCTCTGGAATATTCCACAAATGCTTCAATTTTTCACTACTGTGCCCAATTTTATTAAAAAACTTATACCCAGTGCCTATAATTTTTACTTTTATCTATTAATCTGAAATTATTGATTGATGATGTTACTTGTTGGGTAAAGTTTATAAAATAGGTAATCAATTGTTTAAGTATGAAAGGTAAGGTAATAATAAAGAGATAGCGTAAAATCAATTATAGATTATAAACCAT
>JAANSO010002997.1:0-12270 GCA_036507315.1 Lepidocyrtus fimetarius | reverse complement strand
TCATTAGTCATGATTAGCAAATGCTATTTTATTGGGTAATAAACCAAGAGATTAATTTATGTGAGGATCTTCCATAAAATATTAATTTGGTAATTGCTGCACAAGTTATTTGGATTATAAGAAGGTTTGTCTGGAGAAATGAAACCATCAAGATGGAGGAACATTATGGGATAATGGCTTAAAAGTTATGGATGGACGTGCAATAATTTTCAAAAAATGTTTTTTTCTGATAGATGGGATGCATTTGTTTTAGTTCTTAAATGTCAAACGGGCTGCCCATTTTATTTATAAAAACCAAGCGTAAACATGGTGAAAACTTCTATAAATGTGAAAACACATTAAACGAACGTTATCTTTTAGGATATTTTACCCCAAGATTTATTTTTTTATTCGACATTTTCCCCCCACTTAAATGTTAACTTGCATACGTGGCGTTGATAGAATATAATGTGTGTGCATGTAAAAGTCAGACTTATCACCGTAACCAATGCATCATCGTCTTGCTTTCTTTTACTGCTTTATTTCCCCACAACTAACTGACACAATAAGTCATTTTCTATCTTGCTTGCCACGAGTGCCTGCACACCACGTTTTTGCATACATACAAGCTTTCTTTCTCAACTAGACAAGCTAATGGGTTGAGTAGCCACATTATGCATATTGCATATTATAATGAGAGGTCTCAGCTGGTCGGATGATGGCATGTTGAAATTGATGCATATGTTATTTTGCTAACCGCATCCTCTAACCCTTTTGTATGTATCGTTTCATCTTCCGTCAGTAAAAACGAGGGAGAAAAGAATGATGTTTTACTTCAACCAAAAGAAGGGCTACAATATATTCTCGTTGAAGGAAAAAAAGGAGCGGACTGAAGAAAGTGGAAAAACGACGCGTGTAACTTGATAAATAGCCCGTGTGAGATGTGTGCGTGCAAACTTTTTTTTGTTTGCCATTGTAAAAAGAGAAAACAAGTAGAGCTTTTTCACGTAATGTGGAAGCGAAGCATAAAACTTTGAATACCAACAGAAGCATTCACCGAAACGTATTCCGCTTACTACAAACCACCATCATCCACCAAGTTCAAATAGAAGCAATCGCTTGTCTGCCTGTCCAAGAGTTTCTTTTGTCCGCTTGTGAGAAAAAATACATGCTTTATGTATTGCAAAGGCTCCTATTACCGAGAGATAGTGAAAAGTGGGGACAGCAGTTTGGGAATTGAACAAAAGAGCCTCTGTCTTTCCCCTTTCTTTCCCTCTTGAGTTTTTCGACAGCAGTCTTCAATTTTTGATAGTGATTTTTTGCAGAATATACAATGAGCGAGCGAAGGAAATAAATAACAGATCCATGATGAATATACTCGCCCACTGCTGCTACTAGATAGATTCAGCTAGTTTACTTTCTTTAAAAAACTTTTATTTTGTGAGTGAAGATTTAAAACAAGGCCGAGTTTTTGTCCAATTTCCATAAACAGACATGGTAGAAAACAATATGGGAATTTACATTGTTGAATTATGCAAGCTCAGCACAAAATTTTTGTAAGGGATAAAGAAAAGTATGACAAGAGAAAACTCTAAAGGAATAAAAAACGCTGATGATTTCTTGATTTTCTTGGCATTCTTTCCAGACAACACAAGCCTAAAATGTGATCTACTTTTGATGCTCAATGAAGAAGTAAAAGGAAAATGGAAAAGTAAAATATCAACATTTTAACACTTTCTTATATATTTTGGTCGGTAAGGAGAAAAAAGGATCAACTTAAAAATTCTTGGGAGACTTTATGTATTCACAAAAGTTTCATAATAATATCAAATCAAGTACTTTAAAATAAGTCATGCGGTTGGTTGGTCGGATTTTCAAAATTCTCTTGTCTCATTCACCACCACAACCAGTCAATGCTACATATGTCTAATGATAAACTGACAGAGTTTTAGTTTTGTGAGAGAATATTAGAGAAAATATTTGCATTGTGTAACATCCTTTTTGAAAATAATGCTCAACTAGTGGAAAACCTAGAACAAACGACAAAAATACTACTCTTCTTCTTGGAAGGAACAGTATTATGCAAGGAAAATCTTGATTTCTAGACTGAAACTCCTCTACTCATTCCTATTTTCCCTCTGAGAAGGAATTTTTCCAGAGTAGTGCAGTAGAATCTAATTTTAAATGCATGTATTCCATTCCTTGACGTTCAGTAGAAGAACTACTAAACCTACTTACACAGCTTATGTGTCCGGAATAAGCTTTTCTTGTTAAACAAGATACCAATTCGTTGCCACTTTTCTCTGGAACTTCAAAAGTTTCTTCAGATCCTGGATTTTCCTTTTACAAAATCTGAATAAATATTCCTGTCCTGGCATTACCGACGCCGCTGCCACAGAGTGCAAACTTTTCTTCTCCATTTTGTTCCAATCATTTCATTTTAACCATATAAAATGAGCATTGTTATTGCCATTCATTCATTATAATGACAAACAATACATTCAATTCTTCGTATTTCTACTACTTCTACAAGACATTAAGTCTTCCCCAGATAAATTTCTTTAGCAAAATTCTATTGAATTGATTTCCCTATTATTGATTTATAATATTGCCATATATTAAGAGAAATTGAAGGAAGAGGAAAATATCTAGAGCGTCGGATAAAGTTAAATGCCATAAACGCGACTTATTTCCGTTATCTTAGACTAGATCGTTACTTCAAAGTCTAAATGAAATAAAGGAAGATACTAGGGCATAAAACCTTCCCTTTCCAAAATACATAAACGATCCTTTAGCACTACAAACGCACATTATTTAAAACATTATCCAAACACTGAGAAAACAACAATGGATTGAATGGACGGATGAAGAACGAGTGAGAGGGCCACTTTTTTAAGCTACGGAGGAAAAGAGTAAAAGACTTGGGATATGCATTACCGATCCAAGCTAAAAAGAGGAAGGGAAGTCGGTAGTTGATGGGAAAAGGAAGGAGAACGTGCCATTATATATAGGTCATAAAATACAATGAAAACTATAAAATAGTATACAGGTCAAAATATATCTCATTCTTTTGATGGGATGAATAAAGTTTTTGGCATGAATGGCAGCGTGGGATTTCGTGGTTTTCTTTCCTTGCCTCGTCTGCTTGGCAAATTCCTTTTCCCTCTAGTCACCACAGCCAATTCCTTCCACTTGCGACTGTTACTTTCTCTTCTGTAAAACTTGGGTGATCGGAATTTCGAAGGATGCGCTAAAACTCACCCATTGAGAGGAAATGCAATCTGACATGGTTAGTGTATGTATACCAAATGTTTTAGCGTTTTTGTCTAGGAGGATTACAGCAAAAAAGTCTTGCAACTATAGGGCTTTGTTTGCCACTGCTTTGAAAGTTCAGCATTATTTTGAACCCAGCTCATACATTATTATGGGAGGAATACTTAAGTTGAAAAAGTTTAGGAGAAATTAGTGCTAAAATATTAGAAGATAACAGAGGCAAAAGGTCTATAAGGTACTAAAGAGACTAAAAGAAAGTTTATGAAAAGGGACAATGAAACTGAAACTAGACACTTTTGTACACTTATGTGTATTAAATGAGGTAAACTAATTTTCATCATCAACCTCATCTCATCGTCATCATGATCTTGTGTCCTTCCATAAAATTCTTTAATAAGACTACTATAAGGAGTGAAGAGAAGTACCTATATACAGAGCAGTAATAGAATGTGCTTTTAGATGTGGACAGAGAATCAAGAACAACCTTTAATTTTTAGAATGAATAAATGAGCAGGAGTGAAAGGGCTAAAAGTTTTATGAGTACTTTTTGTATTCACATTCCCATTCTCATAGTAATCTCTTTTGCCACCACCACAGCGCTTTCGACATAAACTTTCCGCCTGCTTGCTTCCCATTTAAAATAAAACAGTCAACTTTTGTATTAACTATTACAGTGGGAAATGGTAGAGTCCAAACATACACACAATGTAATTGACTAAAGCAACCAACCAATCTCGTTTTTTATTATGGCCATATCTCCTTTCGTCTGGCCCCTCTCTACATTTTCGCAAATTGGCATTTATCTCCTTTGAATTTTCTTGAGTGGGGCACTCCAAAAATGGTGCAATATGCCTAACTAAACAATGCTTGGTCTGCTGATTCTCTTCCCCATGTATTGCAATTTAGGCTAGAGATGTATTCTCAGCGGCATTCTCTTACTTTGTACTTATAATAGGAGTTGAGAGGAAAGCACTAAAGATTATGATTATGCACTTACTCACAAGGATTCCAAATAACCTAGAGAAGGAGTCTGCTGAAAGAAGTGGAGGAGAAGGAAATTCTAACAACTTGAGTGTACTTTTTAACATAGCTTAATCTGCAGAGCCTAAGAAAGAATTAAGGAAAGCAGGAGTATTTTGCTGGAATTTCATCTTTCCTAGAATGAACTCCATCGAATCCAGCTGAGATCTTTGTCTACTCCTCTACTCCAGATCCTGTTTTTCTCATACCCTTACCATGCTCCTTTCTTTTCTCCTCTATAAATTGTACATGATAGTCTGACACAGAAAGCAAGAGAGTTCAACTGGCTTATGGCTGCTTTTATTTTGCCCCTTATTAGTATTAGCCGATTTGAGAATGGCTTTTATACATTTTAAGGCAAACTTGCCCTTACTTTTGACAAAAATTGCCTTAAAAGGGAAATATATTATTGTGAAAAAACATGAAAGAAATAAGAGCTGAAAGGAGGAGTGGAAAGCGGAAGGAAGTGAGAACTATGTATGCATGCAGAGAGGCGATTTTCTTTTTTCTAAAGAATGGTTACATTAAATGGACTCCGTCGGACTCTAAGGATATAAAAAGCCGGCGGTAAAGAAACATGGCTCCCCATTTCTCTGTAGGACACTAAATGGCTAAAAGTCAAAATAACGGATTCTTATACACAACGGCACAAAAAGGTGTTTTGAAAGAACGACATGTAGTCAGACGCGAGGTGAAATCTCTGGATGAACTGTGAGAGAAGCGAAATAAAAAACGAAAATAAAAGAATGAAAGTAAAATGTAAAGAAAAGAAGGGAAACATTGAAAAAGATTTGTACGCCAACTTTTTCGCTTACTGTGGCAATTATTACAGTAATCTTTCGTACTTTTATCAGTAGCGTAAAAAACTTAAAAGGATGAAAAGTGAAATTTTTACATTTATTACGCTCACAATGACATACGTAAACCAGAGGATCAGAATTCATACTTCACTATTTCTACATTAGATTAATGTGAGGTAATAATAATGAGTCAGTGTGGATAGCATCAGAAAATACAATGTAAACTAGGAAAGTAGTTTGTTGGATTTAGATTATGGTTGGCTATCAATATCTGCTAGATATTGATAGGGGTACTAACTTTGTAGCTTTTTCTTGTAAAGGTTTTATTCTAATGTCGATAATGGAGTTCTTGAAATGTTTATGTTGCATTAAAAAGTCCTTACTTTAAGTAGGAATGAATATATCGCTTAACTGACATTTGACTTGGTATGATGATGGCCTAAGAGAGGTACTGTCTTGAAACGCGTCTGTCTTGAAACTGGAAATGGGCCACCGGGTGGCTGCCGGATATAATCGCCGCTTCACTCTGTTTCTTTTGATAAATGGGATCGCTCCCTAGCGTCTATTATACTCTTTGCTTTCATCATTTTGTTTGGGAATGAACAAGAAACACGGAGGAGAAAACTCTTATCTTTTTTACAAACATAATCTTTCTACTACGTAAGTAGTATATTGGTGTAGTTGTTATATACATGTATGAAAGTCTATTAGAATTTCAAGGCAAATCCAATTTTCAAGGAATTTGTTTGTTGTTGTTTGAATAAGGAAATTAAACTTACCAATCATGTCCACAAGAGGCAAAAGAAGTAGGAACACACAGGCTCCATTTACTAACATCCTAGTGACTAACATTTCTTAATACAAGTTTTGATTCACGATAGCAGCTGCATACTTGGCAATATTTCTCTCACCGAAATGTTTACCTGAAATTATAAAAGAAAAGTAATAATTAGTTTAAAATACCGGATAAAATGACGTAATTTGTTTTATTGCAGAATGTTGGATGACAAAACCGGAATTTGAGTTTAAATTTACACAGGATGCTCTTGTTTTTATAGTTCTACACGTATTCAATACTTTTGGGAGTGTCATAATAGTCTTTACACTTTAATGCTTTCCTTCAGGAAACTTACTGCCGTAACAAAGAACCCACCACATCAGCAACAACTGAAAAAAGTAATCCCAACAGGGAAAATGAAGTTAGGGAAATAAAAAGAAGGTAAAGGGGTAGTTTCCTCCTAACGACTAGCATTTTATGAGATATAACCTGAACATAGTAAAAAACCAGACAGCTAATAGGAAAAGAAATAGAAATAAGAGCACTTTTTATTTCTTCTTTTCATGATCTACCCTTTTTCTACTTTCTTTTCGTATTTTTCAGTTGCATATGCATGAGAACAGAAAGACAGAAAAATGGATAGTTGCATAGTATGTATGATCCTGGATTATAGTGAATGGAAAAATCTAGTTGCAGGTTGTTAAAATGGTGGTCTTGGTGGTATTCTGAGTGGTGGTAGCGGTATCCGTCCAGCATAATTCATTTTCAGTTATTTCTCCCTAAACTAAACTATTCAACTCTATTTTGAGTATGATTCCATGTTTATGACAGAAAAAATTCTTTTCCTGTCCTTCAAGCGCAGAATAGAAATTTTTTGAAGGCACTAGAGTTTCTCAACACTACCCGTTTTGTCGCACAATTTTTACTTAAATGTAAGCTGACCGGGGCTGCTTTCCTAAACTTATTTAATGGAAGAACGAAGCAGTTTTTATTTGAATAGTTTACAAAGAAGGAATCCTGTTTTTGGATTTACGATGTATGCCTCCTTTAGAAACGGAGCAAATAAGATCCTTTAGAATTATGGCAAATATTGAATTTGTTCAGGCAAAAGTTATGCTAAATATGTCCTTCATGTAAACTCAACATTGTTTGCGCTAAAAGAAAAACATTTTATTATAAGCATTAGCATACTTATACGTGACTATAATTAAACATTTTGTTCAAAGGATGAATTTTGTCCTATCCATATGTTTACTCTCGTGGGATACTTTCAAAGACTTCTTAAAAGAAAAGAGTAGTTTACGAAAAGTAGTGTACACATTTATTGAAAAACTAACCCTAAGTAGTCTTTCCAAACTGACATTAAACATTTAAACTTTCCTCATAAGCCATTTCATACACTTGAAGCTTCTCTCCTTTTCCTTCATTTTTTCTGGCAACTTTATATACGAGCTCGTAGTTAAAAAATTGTCAAAGAAGATACAAAGAATGCACAAAATTTAGTAACTCTTTAAAGAATTAGAGACAATAAGTAACCTCGTGACTTTGTTTACAACATACCACTACATAAGGTAAGCAGAATCTAATTGAGGTGCACATAAATTTGACCTCACAAAAATCAACAAATTAGATACTTTCTCCGCTCTGACAAATTTAAAAATTTATTATTTGACGGTTGATTAGGTTATTTGATGCAAATAGCACTGCAGTGCAGTACACAAGCTGTAAAGAAAGTAAAAAACACACTCAGGAAGAGTAGTACAATTTTGCTGTTTCTCAACCATGTATGCTGTCAAGAAATTTTTATTATTTAAGTAACGACTGAAATACATTATGTGCTTATACCTATATAAAAAATAAAGTATTATTTGGTGGTGTATTTCCCTTCAAGGTGATCAAGAGAAAAAGGTGATGATGAAAGTGTATTATGCGATGTAAATGTAAGCAAAATATAGAAAAGTGAATTTTCTTCGTTTTCCCTTAAAGGCAATCTTCTATTTCACTTTTTTCATTTTTCTTGTGCAAATAAATATAAGAAACGAGTTTATATTTTAAAGCTAAAGTAGTTCATATAGGAATATATTATGAGAAAAAATAAAAAGATTTTAAGGTAAAGTTGGCGTAAAGAAAAGATACAAAAAGAAATATTTTGTTCTTTTCCCTCACTTCAATAATACTAAACATTTTTCTTGGCTGCAACTAGATAATAAAACCTTTAATACAGACAAAGGGAAAACTAGAAGATAACTTTATTCTTATCATGAAAGTAGGTAAAATTATTCTTGTTATTCGGGTATGTGGGTTCAGGTTGTAATTTTGCTCTGTTCTCATTTTACTCACGCATCCTGTATATTCCTTTCCTTTTTGCTCATATACTTCACATTATAAAAACACTGACTGCGAATTTTATGATGATTGTTGTTGTGAAAATTTTGATAGTATTATTGTTCAGTCTGTCGGCAAAAGATACCTCCTTGTCTCTCTACCACCGGTTGTGCATTATATTTGTGAACTTTCCTTTTTCTAGTCTGCAGTTACTACATCTTCACATTTTGCTCTCATTGTAGGATTATTATTAGAGGATTCTGACAGTGCATAAGGATCGTTTATGGTGTCCTCATTCAATTGATTTATATTCATTTTCCGTTTCCGCCTTTTTCATACACAAAAATAACTGCAAATATTCAACTCAATACATTGAGAGACAAGAGGCAAATAAAGATGAACTGAATGAGATGGAAAGTGAATCGAGTCAGGTCGTTATGTTTTTGTTATCTCCTTTCCTGAACAATAATCGTACATGCCATGACGGAGAGAATGGTTTTGGTGAAGAAGATATGATGATGTAAAGAAAAACAGTTTGCGTGTAACTTTGTCATATCTATTTCATGACTTGTGTATCTTAATGCACTTCATTTGAGTATTGAAATGAAATAGTTTTTTGTTGGCAGATTCCACTAAAATATGCTCTGTCATGAATGAACGGAATCCTTTCGATTGTTAGCGAGGAAAGTTTGAAAGTGTTGTAAAAAGCGGTGCAAATGTAATTTTGCATTATCTGTTCTTGTTCCACATTACGCATTCTTCAAAGCAATATTTCGGAGGATAGAGGAAGAGCCACGCCATTACATCAACCACCACGACCACCATAAAAATTATTGTTATGATTATGAGAATCAGTATTGCTTTGTAGAAGCTCCAAAGTACGACAGAAAAAGCTTTTGGAATTGTAAAGTTATTCTACTATGTAGAATATTGGCAAAAAGGAGGAGTGGCACGCGGGACAGTAGGTCAAATTTCCCTATAAAGAATGTTTGCGTCGAAGAAAGAAAGTTTTGAAGAAGATGAGCTTTAATAGGAATGGAAATGAAAGTTGTAAAAAAGTGTAGAGACGAGACTATACACGGGATAATAATAATCTTTGTTCGCATAGCATTCAGAACTATAACCCAACCCATTGCAGAACAATTATAATTTTATTAGATTAAAGCATATTGCGTCAAAGGAATTTATCATCAGAAGGGAAAAGGATCCTTAAAGAAATTACGAAGAAAGCCGATTATGCAAATTATATAATATTATGCTCTGCTTAGGGTAATGAACGATGGATGTAATTGACTTGAAACGCTTGAGTAAAAGTTACAAAAATGAAATGTATGTAAAGTCTTTAGCAGTCGTTTGAGTATTGGTATGTTTCCGGTAAAAGAAAGTTATCATGCTAGGCAATCCTTTCTTTTACCATTCGTATTTAATTTGTTCTTTACATTTCTTAATTGTGAAATTGCGCATTTTAATTAATTAATAGAACATATGGCTCCAAGATGTTTACAAGAGACTCTTTAAACTCTTTCCGCTGACAAATCTACAAATTGTGATAGAGGAACCCTTTTAATTGTTGCTAATTAAGCGAGGTTCCATTTCTGATTATGTCATAATAACACAGTAGGTGCCCTAAAATCCAGTTGCGAATTTTACTTCATTTGTCTTTGTAGATTATCTTATTCATTAAGCAACATAAAAGTAGAATTAATGAGTTTAGAAAGCAAATATAAATTGAAATTGTTTTGTGTAGTCTAGCACAATTCCGTAGTTCATTTTGTTACAACAAAGACAAATGAATCATCCGCACAAAAGTTACATAACGCACGGATGCTTCTTTTACTTTCCACTTAAAACTTGGAATTTCTCACTCTCTTTCTGACGTTACATAGAAAGAAAAAAAGAAAAGAAAGTTACAAGCAAAATCCATGTCGTACGCAATTCGGTCAACTTTAAAGAGCATACATTAACTTGGTTTACGCACTATTTTCCTGATGATGCTAGCGTTTCTAAAGTAAGACTTCAAAAAGAGTTTTTGTGCCAGTATATAGTCAAAAGCAATCATCAAAACTCTTTTTCATTGTCAGATTAAATTTCGCAAAAGGATCACATTCCCATATAAAAACGACAAACGTATACATTCAGCTGTTCGAAAAAAACTTTGGTCGTACAATTTCTATAAAAAAGTGAAAATGTTTACTGAAAACTCAATATTGCTCCATGCCTTACCATTTTTTGAATTACACAAACTTCCAAATATGGTCATAGTCATTTTAAATCAATGTTTTGAACTTTTGAACCGTTTCATACTTTCTCTTGTTGTACTTTTAGAAATTTCCACGTAAAAGCTTTATTTTTCTAAAAATTTGTTTCATTTTTCTGCTAATCTAATCAATCGTATTCAATGTAAAGTTTGTTTACCCCGTAAACAATTTTGAAGTGGTTTCGCCGCACGTGCAGCCAACTAAAAAGAAAAAGTCTGCATAAAAATATTTTTTATGAAATTTAACGTACCATAATTTCTACTTGAAAACCCTTTTGCTCCATTCCAGCTAAATATTTTACAAAGGGGTATATACAAAATTAGCAAACGAACCTTAGGGTTTGGTGGTTTGTAAACTCCTACTGCTATCCCTAACTACTTCCCTGTCCATAAACATTCATTTATTTTATGAAAGCGTAAATTAATTTGTTTCCATTAGTTCTTTCTCTTTGCTTGTAAGTATTTGGCAGTATGCTGCGGTCTGATCTCAGAAAATGTGGCTGGAAACGGGAAGGTACTCGTTTTCACTTGTCTGGTTCCCCCTTTGCTCACCTTTTCCCTCTTTATAATCAATGTGAATTGAGTGCAAACAAGCAGTCATGCACAAATCAATAGGCAAACCAAAGAGCAACAGTTCAACGCTTCCAACTCAACCCTTGTTACAGCATCATTCCATCAATTCAAGAAAGTACAGTGGGAAAAATCAATGGGGTTTCCTTTTCAACTTGGGAATGTTTTTCCAATTCCTTCAATCGACGACTTTCCTATTTCTTTGTTATTTTCTTTCCCACCATCATCACCCTTTGCTCTCTCCATAATATTCTCCTACGCACTATCCTTTACCTATGGACATATTAATGGATTCCCTAGGTTTTTATACAAAATTCCTCAAATTTCCTCTTCCATCTGTCCGTTTCTCTTTCACCACATGACTGCTTTGGTGAAAATTTCTTCTAGATAAGTTTTTATGAATGCAATACTTTTGATGAGTTTTTCCTTCTTGCAAAGAAATTCTATCAAATTTGGATTAATTTTGATTTGCTAGTGTCAAAAGATATGCGAGTAAAAGTTTTTGTTGAAGGAGTGGAGAGAGTGAGGCATTGTTGATGATTTTCTACTTTCACTTTTAATCTCTTTGCCAAAACTTAATTTATAGAATAGTAATAAATTGCATTTTTTGTTCTATTTTTTGAATAAAAAGTATCGTCGTGTTACCGCAGATAGGTATATTGTTTTTGTAGGCCGAAAACAACTAAAAATGTTTTGCCCTTTATCTTTGAATACAATATGTGTCAACACAAGTAGTGGTATCAACATGAATAAACCCATCTGTCTTCAAGTCAGTCAAAAGGGTACTGACTTGGATGCAATCTGATTTTCTCGATATTCCGCCGGATATAATACTACATTCTAGCTATTTATTGCTTTAGTGTCTACTTACGATTGTGATGATGGGGTTGTCTTTTCCGAATACACAAACAAACTGGTTACAACAAGTAACAAAATAGAAAAGCCAAGTTGGGATTACAGAGATTACGGCTTTGCTCTATTTAATTCTATCTAACCAAATGTTTGCTACAGGTTCAATGATAGAAATTCTGGACCAAATATCAATACAAATATGTACAATAAAACTTTATGTTCGTATATCACTCTAAATCCAGAGGATTTGAGATAAAAAAAGCTAGTCACTTGCTAACAAAGTAAGGTTGCAAACAAAATGATGCTGCTGTGAAAGAAAGGAAATAACCTAAATGTGTGCTCTTTTCTCTCACTCATTTTTATTCAAGGGAAGGGCACTAGTCCCGCCACTATCAATATCACATCTAACAGAGAAA
>JAANSO010002996.1:0-12270 GCA_036507315.1 Lepidocyrtus fimetarius | reverse complement strand
GGTTTATAAAGATTACTTGTGTAGTTGTTTAAAAATTTAAAAAAAGCTCCTTCGTCAATTATTAAAATATTTCCATCTTTGGCGTTAACTTTAAATCCAATGCCCTGACTTTTCAGTTAATTTGAACATGTTAAAAGCATTTTAATTTATGATTTAGAGCTTATCCCCTCGGATACCAGAACCTGTTTATATGCATACATCCGTTGAAGAAAATTCACAAAGGTCCTTGGTTTCATAAAAAATATGAATGGCCATTGCACAGGGCCAAATCCTCCCTTGAATTGGTTCCGCAGAATAATATTTGTAAAGTAGCAACGGTAATTTCAAAAGGGGAATATTATTCGTTATTAAATTTATACGGGATCGATTTTCAGTGCCGTAGTCCCAGAGTCCCCAGACATCACCTTCCCACAAACTCTGGCTTTTGTCAGGAACATAGATTTAATTTAAAGAGAGAATAGAGATTTTGCAACGGCGGAAGGTTTGGCTCCGGATTCAACTTTAGAACTTTCTTCCTTTAGAATCCATTCCTGGACAAAGTTAGCTAATTAATGCAAAGAAGTTAACATTTCGGAAGGACTGATTCGGAAGACAGTTAGCGTAGAGATTGAAAAGTGTGGGATTTTAGTTAAAAATCTAATTGTAGTGGTAACGAGTAAAATATTATTTGAAAGAGCTTCAGGGTTTTGTCGGCAATTGATATTCAATTGCTCTTCATCCCCATTATTTTCTCAATCGAGTCAACTAATCAAAATAAAAGGCAACAGGCAGACAAAATAGCCGTTTGCTCGAAAAGATTAGGCTTTTTGCTGTGTAAAGTTCCGACTAAAATTTTGTGCTTTTCATAAAATCAATTCAACGTAAGGAAATTTAAGTTTAAAAATTTGGAGCATTTCAATATTTTTCAGTTATATGCTGCTTGTAATCTTTCTTAATATATTTATTCATTTTCATCATACAATTGTGCATATTAATAGGGAAATAAAGCTAGCTCAGTTTTTAATACTTTTGTATTACGTAACGTCTCTCATAATTCACTTTCTTGACTGCAAATTCTGGATAAAAAGGTTCACGGAAGATGGCAAGGTTCAAGATTAAACTGATAAAGCACTTGCTTTACATTTGGTTACTCAATTCTTAAGCGTGACAAGGTTTTTATCCAATGA
The DNA here is from genome assembly GCA_036507315.1 of Lepidocyrtus fimetarius. Lineage (NCBI taxonomy): Eukaryota > Metazoa > Arthropoda > Collembola > Entomobryomorpha > Entomobryidae > Lepidocyrtus > Lepidocyrtus fimetarius. Next base: position 11,104 of record JAANSO010002996.1, on the reverse strand, counting down.
AAAATTAATGGAAATTATTTTTTCATTTACATTTGTTTCTTAATTACTGCAAAAAGATTGTCGAGATCAAAAGTTCAGGGCAAGGATTAGGAAGAAATTTAATTATTTCGTGTAAGCATTGCACTTTTTTGGAATGCACAATATATGTTTATGTTTTTTAGCGAATTGTGCAATGAAAAGCGAGAAGCGTTTGTGCTTGTTTATAATTTAAGCTGAAAATACACAAAGTAAAAGCTTAAAAGCATTTATTTTTTAGCATCTTGTCATTTAAAGTGGGGAAATGCGAAAGGTCACTGAACATAAATCAACCTTGATTTTATCAATGCATTTTATAGAAAGGAAAATACAAAAGTTTTTAATTTTTGTATTTTGCTAGATTTGGATTATTTCGTGTTAGCCAACTAGATTAAAGTAAGAGAATTGCAAGGTAAAGACAATGGAGGTTGCAAAAACAACAAAACAAAGATTTATAACAAATCCTTTAATATAAATGTTGTAAAAATGAATGATTTATTTTATGATATCTTTCAAATTTTTATAAATTTTTTTAGCCATTTTGCGTTTGAATGGGTTGTATGCTATTGAAATAATTGAAAAAGGCCAATTTCGAGATTACGTTTTAAAAGTTGTTAATTCTAAGGCAATTTTTGATAAGCCTTCACCTTGTATTTTCATGATATTCAGTAATTTATTACGTTATAATGCATAGTATTTATTGATCATTTTGTAATAAGAGGTTTATGCCAATGACTTTGCTGAAGTACATCTAATTTTAAATGAATTCGTTAGTCTCTCTGTTGCTAGGGCTTGTTTGAAAAAGCAAAATTATAATTTTAGAAATACAATCAAATGTAAGCAAATTTCTAACTGAATAACATGTATGTTTAGTTAAATAAAATTTGCGTCGTTTTACAAAAAAGGAAAATTGATCTTTTTATGACCCATGCGGGCGTCGAGCCGGTCTGGAACTGGTCTTCTGGGTTTTTTGTCCTGATTTTTGCTTATTAGAGAAGGAGTTTCTTCCCGTAGGACTAGAGGATCTTTGCTTTGAATTGCGGCCACCCATTCCCTTTTTGGGATGAACATTGGTGTTTTTACTCACGTAATGATGGACCTGAGTGCCTTTTAGTGTAAACCTTGGCTTTTCTTGATGAACTGCAGGAGTATTGATTAATTGAAACTTTCCTGTTGCCTCGTTTCTTTTGCCAATAATGGCGTTTAACTTCGTATTACCCTGGTAAACTTGTTGGTCATCTGAATTGTAACCAATAGGGTCAGCTCCAAGAAGAACTTTTTTAATTGTTTCGGTTGGATCGATGTACTGGGTTACAGTTTGACCCTTTAGAGTGAGCACATTCCGAAATGCTTTTTTCTCTCTTTGTCCATTGTCAGATGGTGTCGCCCAAAATGGAGCTCTCATGTGACTGTCGTACATTTCCTCGAGCTTATTTCTGTCAACTGTATTGTCCATAGCAGCTTGGCTAAGTTTCGGATTTTTTGCAACGTGTTTCGTGCCATAATACCCATGTATGGCTTAAATAGGTTTTAGATTAAGTTTAATTTTTAAAGCTGACAAAACTAATCTTTTTAAAGTAAATTACCCTCTATTCTCCTGTTCTCGATTTCCCGTTGGCACAAAGAATTTTGTCCCCAAACCAGCAAGAATATTGTTAATCCCCAACAAATCTTCATTTTTACTGAATGAAATCACTTTACTCCAGAAGTTTTAAATCTGTTGGCAAACTCGCAAGACGAGGCCATTTATATTTAGTTCCAGGATATCATGTTCAACTTCCTGCAACGTCTTTACGAACAAAATGCAATTTATCTTTAGCACTACTTGGAAATATTTTAATCTATTTGTTGTGACCTGTTCATAATTTTTAATTATTTATTACTTAATTAAATATTGCATTTAACAACACATAAAGTTTATTTGGCTTAATCTGACATCTAATTTGATAATGTTTGTTTTATATTTTATTTGCTCAAATATCTCAGAATGTGTCAGAGTCCATTTTATTAATTTTATCTTAAAACTTAAGTAACGCTAACTAATTAGTTTTTAAAGTAAAAAATTAATGATTGTTAGCATAAAACAATGGCATAATCTGAAAATTCGGAATGGTTTATTCAATTTTAAGTTTTAAAACCAAAATTAAAATATTCTTTAGTTGGATAATATTACTTGAGTGGGCTGGTTAATTAATTCCAAAAACGCAAAGAATTGCATAATTACGATAATTTAAAACATAGAAAATAACTTGTAAATTCGAAGATGTACTGACAAAATTAATCGTTAAAATAAAAACGTCTTTTTACGGGATTAGTTATCTTTATTAACCTATAGATCACTCTCTTTTTCTCTTAAAATAAATAGCAATATTTATATAAAGAGAAGATGTAAATATTTATGTTTTATAAAAGTATTATGAAATTTTACTTGACCTTAAATTATTCCCATTTACTGCGAAATGATTAGGTAAGTTTGTCATGTGAAAGGCCAACGAAAGATCAAAGATACAAAGTCGACCTTTAATTATGAAAACACATAATTTGTTATTATGCATCTTATAAATATTATAAAATATTTTTGACAGTTCGATTGAAAGCTTACGTAATATTTTTACGTTAAGGAGAAATAGATTACTTTCATTTCGTAGAAATGTTCTTTTTCTACTACTTGGAATTTGATATGGCTTTAAACACGAGCGTGTCAAAAACCAGATAATTTATTTGGATTTAATTAAATAAACTTTGAGGATTTTCACTTCCATATATAATATAGCTTTAATATGGGATTTTTCTTCCCAGCATTCTTTCCCTTCCCCACCATTCTGTCCCTTCACTTAAATTGTATTTGGATATCCCTATATCTCTTAAATAGTCAATAAACTTGACAAAGTCTTGAATATTCTTTTCTGAAGTGTTTTTTATATATGATGTGCCGCGAACTGCAGCTAATAACAAGTTATTCAAGTTGAAATTCTCCAAGTCTTTAATATGAGAATCCTTTACATTACCATACTCGTCCCATCGTAGTCCATCTGCTCTCAATTTTTTTATTATTCTTTTTATTTTTGTTGAGACAGTTGGAGGTTGCGACGCAATTAAATCATCCGTAGTAGGTAATTCACTACCTTTTTTTATTTTGTCATAGACAGTCTGTGAAACAAGGTAAAACTGTTTTACTTTACCCATTATGAGAGGGACTGTACGTAGTCTATAGCTGAACTAATAATTTTACACAAAACAACTGCCACTATAGGCTGAATAATGTTTTTACTTGCTTTTAACAATTCAATTGCACTAGTCACTCTTTTTCGTTGTTTAAGGGCCTTAAAAGTAGTATCTTCCTTACTTGAAGGGTTAACATTACACAATTTTATACACTCTAAAATGGAATTTAGTTCATCAACAGATGCTTGCTTTAACAAACGTTTACACTGAGTTTGATTACTATTAGTTAGGGAATATAAAAAATCATAGTTATTTACAATTTTTTCCATTATTCACTCACATAACACACTACACCATCACTTGAAAACACTGAATTTCTATATCTGTACACTTCATCTACATTAGGATAATTATTTACAAACAAATAGCCATACTTTTTTTCTGTAGCCAAGTTGTAGCATTTATATACAAAGTCTTTGTCTTCTGGCTTTTGCTTTTGAGAAAACAATTGAACTGCCCTAGCGTCACCAGGTATCTTAAATATACACAAATAATGTGTATTTTGTTTTTGAATTTTTCCTTTGGGAGGTGACAGTACTTGGCAAAGGTAAATTAAACTACAGTTTGAGTGATGACAAAACTCTGTAAAAAATGAATCAATAAAATGTCCATCCTTATTGATAGCTTCAAGCATATAATCATCAATGATGAGCAATAAAGGTTTTTTTTGTTGTACTCGTTCTTCTACCACACATTTTTCATTTGTAAATTCAATTGAAGAATCTTGTTTTTTCACGTCATCAAAAACTGATTGATACTGCTGATAGAAATAAAGGACACTTTCAATAGGGTTTTTATATACGTCGTTTTTGTTTAAAGCAATTTGCAAGGATAGCTGCGTTTTACCACCATGCGATGGAGCAACAAGAACCATAGAGGTATTATTTTCTAATCTCAAATCCTCAGGTCCGTATACTTTTTCATCTATCATTGTTTTTATCTTCTTCTCTCATCCTGTCCGCTGTAACATATAACCAATAGGGCTTTCTATATTTTTTTATTTCATCATCTTCTTTTATGTAAAAAAAATACCGGGGGAGAGAATGTGACCTTTTTGTCCTTACTCGTTGACGGCTGCATTACAAATGACGGGGGATGACAAAATTTTGTCCTTATATAGGGTCCCTTGGTATCCAAAAGGGATAGATTCATATGGGGTTATCCAGTCACGCATGTATGAGTTTGATGATAAAGCCATTTTTTGCCGTTTTACTCGAGAATAGCCTCCAGCTTCATTCTTACTGATTGTATAATAATCAGCAAGTCCTTCATTTGGATCTGATAAAATACGAATATACTGCTCATGGGTGACATTTATGTGCTTTGGTTTTCCTTTAGTTATATGTGTTCCTCCGCAATTGCTGCAAATTTCATCGTTTTTACATTTTGGGCAATGTGATAGCATTGAATACTGCTTACTGCGAAGTCCTACAAAGGAAGAAGCATAAAAATGCTCGATCCGGAGCAAACCTGGTTTCATTTAGTTTCTCTCTGAATGCAAAAAATGATCTTTTGGCAAATTTGAGAAATCCAGAACATCAGAGAGCAGGTGCAAATCTAGCAAAAAACGTTGTTCAGGGTCATCTACCTGGCAAATGAGCGAGTCAGTCTCGCATAAGGCAATGGTCATACGATCCCCAAAGACTGGTTTCAACCGACGATAAATCATGCTGTATAATCTATATTTACTGGCTTCTAAAACTTGCCATCCAAGTAAAATGTTTCGGTTAACCAAAGCCTTCTGTTTTTTAACGGATAAAAGAGCTAGTTCGTTGGTTGCTATTATATTCATATCGCAAAATTCATTCCGTTTTATATGCTTTAGCATTTTTTTGGCCGTTGTGGCAGGGAACACATTGAGGTCATTGCGCTTGTGTAAAAACGAACCAATGGAAAAATTTCCAATTGCCTTTGAAATTTGCTGTTGAAACTTATATTTACTCTCTTTTCTAACCTTAAATACTTTTTTTACAAACGGCTGCATATATGGGAGAACTTTGTATTCTATGATAGAATAAATTTTTTTCAAAACCATTCCCTGCTCTAAAAAGAGCAAAAGGTTTGGTAGCCAGATGGTCGTTTTTTCTTTAGGTAATTGCGTCAGCACAACTGTATGTACACCCAAGCTATTCTGCTGCGACGGTTTGCATGCTTCAGTCAGCTCTACTTGATTGTTGGGATGAATTTTTATTTCTTGTTTTGTGCATGCAAGAGGAAAATCACAAGTTTTATCATGAATATTTGATGGGTAGTCCAAGCTGCATGTTATAGCATATCCATATCCCTTCTTTGTGTTGTAAATATCAAACGACTCAACTTCATGATAATCAAGAATTTTATATTCGCCGTAGGGCAAATCATCCATTAGGCATGACAAGTACAGCGATATAAAATCAACCGACAATATTTCTCGTCTAGTTTTGTTTGTTACATTTTTATGGCCAAGTCGTTCAGAGTTGGCTTCTATCCGTTTTTTTGTAAGTAATGATATTCCTCCTTTTATAGATGATTCTATGATATCCAAGACTGCTTCGTTTTTAATAAACTCCCAGTTTGCTTTTGCTGTATAATTTGCTACGTGATAGCTGTATGAGGCAAGTGAAGGACAGTGCAGAGGGCAGAGAGAAAAATTTTTTATACACCACTCTGAGTACTTTTCCATAATGTTGGCTTGAAGAAATAATTTTGCTTTTAGGTAAAGTTCTGCATATTCACGCAACGTTGCACAGTTGAAATAAACGGCTGCTTGTCTTGCAATCTTGTAATCTTCGTACGTTGTGTCTCTTCCCAAGGTTAGGTCAATGAAATTGCTATCAAAATCTGGAAACGGACAATCCAAGTCTTCTTGTCTGCTGATGAAATGATGGGGAAATGTGAGACCCTTTGTTAAATAACGCCAATGTTTATGATACTTGAATGCTTTTGCAAACATGTCCAAGTCGTCATCACTCATTTGATTTGCGTATTCAGTCAAGCTTTGGGATAAATGGCTTTCGGAATCATAAAACCTTACATGCTTGTCAAATTCAAAGCTAATATATTTTTCATTGGTTTTTGGAAATATTTTCATTTTTTCAATTTTTTCTTCACGAATCTGTCTTAAAATGACATTTCCCCCAATTTTAACAAAGCCGTATTGAAAGCATGGTACAAACTGTTTTGCTTTTATCATTAAATTGCAGTTTTGGCATGGAAATTCAATGGGTATATTCTTTTTATAATGTTGATGATGGTAAACAAGGGGATTGTCATTGGTAAATGCTTGTCCACATACATAGCAATGTGTTTTGGTGGCAGCTCGTAGGTGATCTTCTTTTGTAGGTTCTAATGGTAATGCTTCATTGGGTAATTCTTCAATATAATGGCTGCAATTCACACTAAGGTTGCCTATCAACCCATCAAATGCATCTCCCTCAAGTTTTATTTCTAAATCCTTTATATTTCCATTGCAATCAATTATTAGCATAGCGTATCCAAGCATGTGTAACTCCAAATCACAATCCAAGTTTTCAATTTGCCCGTAAAGAATATCAAAATAGGCACGGTACGGCGGCTCAATTAACAAGTGATGCTGATCAAACTTGTAATGGTCATCTTTGGGAAATTTAGTGCAAGTCACAACATCGGAATAGCATTTAGCTTCATGCAAATCAATATCTGTAGCAGGGTTAGAGCAAAACCGGCATATGTGCTGTAATTGACATCTGTTTCTATTGAAAAATTGTCGTGTATTTATTATGGTGGCAAAATGAAAGTCTGTTTCATATTTTGCTTGTTCTTCAACACTTAAATGCTCTTTATGCAGCAAAAGAAGATTAATATGGCGATTACACCACATTTTGGTCAGTCTTCGCGGAACAACTTCTTTTGTTCCTGGGTGATATTCGTACAAGTTGATAGAAATCTGGTTGGCAGATTCAAATTCATCCAACATGCCTAGATCAAATCCATTGCTTATATCAATAAAATTGATTTCACTCTGTATATGAACATATGACAATGGGTTTTCCAAATTTGTTTTGAATAGCCTTCTCTTATTACCACGCACAGTCTCGTAATTGTCACCATCAATTTCCATTGTTTCTGCATACAAAGCACAAAGCACGGCATATTTAAAGCAATCATTTGCTTCAGTACATACATTGATCCATCCTCTTCGTCGAGCAAGGTAAGGTGCTGGTAAATATCCTTTAACCTTGATTGACTGATGATGCATGATTGTAATTTTCATTTCCTTTACATACTCCAACGTTAGACCCGAAAGTTGATGGGATAAAATACCAATGAGTGAAATGATGTAGTTTACGTTGGTTTCAATAGTACTGCTTATAAAGTTGGGATGAAGAACACGCATTGGATGAGAATGGTATTCCTTTTCTTCCAATTTTTCCGTCTTGTTATTTTTCATCATGACAACAAATGTAAGTTTTAACCGTATTCCCCCATATGCATTTAAATATGATTTGATAAGCTCATGCATTGGTTCTTTAACCGAGTCTACGGCTAACCCAATAAAGCGATAATGTGGACCAAGAAGTCTACAATATGCAGCATAAGCACCGCTAAACCAGTCGCTACATTTTTTAAAAACTGGCCTGCCTTCTTCATCCAATGGGGTAATGACCTCTGCATCTGGCACCCTTTCAAATTTTTGATGAGAATAACAATGGTGATACTTTACTGACCTGAAGGCTCTTCCACACTCGCACAAATGAATTAATTTGTGCTCCTCCAAGGCTTCAATATTATCTGTTTGGAAAGGGCAGCCCTTGAATCCACACTTGAAGAGATATTTTAACTTTGGAACATCCATGGTTGATGGTTAATTAAACACTGAATGAACTTTTAAAAAGTTACACGTATTTATTATCTATTCGCTGTTTTAATTTTTGAAGTATAGGCAAATATTTAAATTCCTTTTTTTCTAGCAGTTTTTGTTCTTTTATTTCAAAAAGCAAATAGTCGCTAACCCAGTCAATCTGGTTTGTTTCTATAACTCTACCTAAAACTACCCAAGTTAATATTTCAGCATTATAATGTTTACAAAAATAGCATAATTGATCATGAGCTGTTGAAGCGTCAAATTTACATCCACAAACATCACATCTTAACCTAAAAGATCCACCAAAATCATCATCACTATCAAAAGTACTATCACTATAATATTCACTATCACTTTCATCACTCATTGTAACAAAAGTACTTTTTGACAGGTTTTTCTGATAAAATGAGCAAGTTTTTTAGCTCTTTACATCTTGATATTGCTGTATACAATTTTCTATCATACACCCAAAATCCATCCAAACAGATGGTCACTTTATCCAAGCTTTGACTCTGGCTTCTATGTACAGTTAATGCTTTTGAACAATTTAAACTAAAATAGCGAGTTTTTATTTTTTGTGGGACAACTTCTCCCTTTTCATTTTTATTGTGATGACATAAAATTACATCTTGCATGGGAGGAATAGGCACGACTTTATCTTGTCCTATTGTCTGGCCTAGATAACTAGGAAAATGAACAAAAATTATATCTGGCATAGATTGATTTTCGTTTGAATACAAAATTCCTTTGCATATGCCTAATGAACCATTGCATAAATTTTTTTCATAATAAAGATTTCTTTGCAAGTAAACTGGTACTCCTTCTCCTATATACAGAGGAGTAAATTCATTTTGCAAACATTTTTCACAGTGTGGGGTAAGTTGAGGCTCAATCTTTTTAATAGGGATTTGTTTATTGTACAGATAATTATAATTCCACTCATTTACTTGCCTGTTGGTTGCAAACAAATGAATGGTTTCATAGAATGAATCAACCTCTTCATTACTCAAGTTGATTGAACGACGAGACTCTAATAATGCAATATCTTCATCGGTTACACATTTTTCATGAATATTGTACAAGAGAGAAGCAAATGGCTTGTCTTTGGATTGCCGAACGTTTTCATGCAGTGATAATAAAAAATCTGGCTTGTGGTAGAGCTCTGCAGCCATATATCCAAAATCATCGGTTTTTATTTGTGATAACGGCTGAAATAAAGCAATGTCTTTGACCGGGGTCAATTGCGCATCGTCCAAACTTAAAATAACCGTGCAAGGTAACCTTGAAAAGTTTTTCTTTGCCAGTTTTATTCGTTGTAAAATCATTTGAAGGTTTCTTATGCCAATCATTGAACTTTCATCCAAAATTAAAACAGAAATTTTTGAAAGGCGATTTTTTACTTTTTGTGTGAGTGGAAGTTTAGCCAACGACTCAAAAGATTGATGAATTTGGTAAGCTCCGACCAACGCATAAGTTGTATAGCAACTAAAAACGGTTGAACTTATTCCTGTAGGACAGCTTACTTCAACGTCTACTTTTTCTTGATTACAATAAGTAATTAGCCTCTTGATCAATGTGCTCTTCCCTGCCCCCGCGATAGCTTTAATAACAACGAATAAATTTTCTCCACGTTTTGTCCGTTTAATTACTTCAATCAAGCTCTGCATACATTTTTTCTGCGAAGGTGTGGGTGTTGGATTGTTTAAATGAAACGGAAAACATTTTACTTTAGTAGATTTTCTTTGCTTCTCTAAAAAGGCCGTGTAGTAGGAAACTTGTTTGTTATAAATTGAGCGAGACTTTGAGAAATCAAAGTCATTATCAATGTTGCGGCTCCCGAGCTGTTTCATTTTCAAAGTTTAAAGTTGAAATAAATTTAATTTTGAAGATTTCAATTCTTTTTATCCATTATGAGTCAACTTTACATTGAGGACGATAGCGAGAATGAAGATTCTCAAACTACCCCTACCATTGGATCGTCTTACAAGTACGTTCAACAAAAGAAGCCAGTTGCAAGCAAGATTCTTCGCAATGAAGGTAGGTATTATTTTTATCAGATCAAATTAAAAGTTGTCTAGTTTATTTTGTTGTTGTGATGTTGTTATGCATGTTTACTAAAATTTATTTTTTTATTTTAAAGGATCTTTTGAAAACAAGTATGCCGAGCTGTATGTTACAATGACCCAGCATTACGACAATTTGGATTCACAGAAGGAGCAGGACAAGAAAGGTTTCCTGAAAAAAAGGACGGCTTCTGGGGAGATGCGGAATCTATTGGAAAAATATTGGCTGTAAAGGTGGCTGATAATGTTCGTGATCATGACTTGTCTTATGCCTACATCAAAAAGAAGAATAGCAACAGCTCAGCAACCATCTTTACCATCCCTGTTCATGCTCTGCCGGTGGTGTCAATGTGGATTATTCGAATGGAGAAGCTAATTCAGGACAAGGACACTTTTTTGGATGGGGAAGTTAACGACATTCAAGATGAAGATTTTTGGTCTACCCATTACCTTCTTGCAATTGGCGATTTGCGGATTCGTCCATTCAAAGCCGATGACGGTTTCAGGTTCAGGATCTGGCAACAACTTGATGGAGTGGTTGACTCTCTCCCAAACTGGAATGGACCGACTAATTCAATTGGACAGTGGCACATGACGGAGCTAAACAAGTGGTTCTTTCGTGTGCTTAAAAAACAAAACGAAAAGAATCAAAAGTTTCGTGAAGAGGCAAACTGCAAAAAAAAATCACATTGAAGAGTTGCTGAATGAGAAAGGGTTTGCTTGTGAGTGTGATGGTAAAAATCATCATTATGGTGATGATGATGATGAAAAAGAAAATGTGAAACCAAAAGGCATTAAGCGAAAGTTGTTTAATGCAGAATAAGCTACTCTGCAACAGGTGTTGGGATAAAACTTGATTACACATTTTTACTTTTGTTAAAGTTATTCCCAAAACTTATTATTGTACTCAACTGCAGCTACAATAAAATCCCAAGCACCTTTACTTTAACTTCTCAGCATATACATAGTCACTTATATA
>JAANSO010002995.1:0-12277 GCA_036507315.1 Lepidocyrtus fimetarius | reverse complement strand
CTCATTTTATGCTCGAATTTTGTATGCCAATGAACACATATTTTTGCAAGACATGCTAAAAAGTTACGGTAAAGTTTAGCCATAACTTTTGAAGAAGAAAATGCAGTGCTCTAGATGCATAATTAAAGCATAGATTATTCAAATCCTGGTAGAGTTTTCTAGCTTTATGAGCTTTACTCGCAAAATCATAAGCAAACTTTATCTATATTCATCTATTTATTTAGAATAGGCGTTTTACTGTGATTTTATCTTACCTGAAGAAGGCCGATCGCTGTATCTTGTGCAATACACCCAAGCAGGCCATAATAAGGGTCCTTCCGGAACTTTCGGATTGATTTTCGTATCATCCACAACTTCCGTTTGTCTGCTCGTTGAAGAACAATTTGAATCATCGGAATGATATTTAAAGCTGGATGCTCTGCTTGTTGGTCTCGCAGATTGTTGCTGCTCAGAGTTATTATTGGAAGGAGTGGAAGAATTATGAGGGGAATGAAGTTGAGAAGAGGGCTTTCTGTTTAAGTTACTATTATTGCTACTCTGCTGTTGTTCTCTCGAAGCTGAAGATTTCAAGCAATTGTTGCCATTGTTGTTAATCCCCAACCGTAATTTATTATTGTTATTATTATTGCCAAAGTCGGGTCGAAGAATGTCCTCAATTGAAAACTTTAAAAAGTGGCTATGATGATGATGAAGTCCATTATGATTACTATTATGTAACGCTGTTGTTGAATGATGATAATAAGGAGAATTCAATCTTCCCATTGTTGTCGTCGCACTCGATGCAGAAAGGCTAAGCACAGAGCTGAAGCAACTGGAGGAAGCTGTTGAGGCAGTTGAAGGGGGCCTTGATGGTGGTCTTCCGTTAACAGAGCAGCCAGAGCTGCTTGTGCTGCTGATGGAGCTCCCAGGTGAGGACAGCCCATTATCCACGGTCAACGAAGGGTGACCACCAGAAGAAGAATTATCATCCTTTTTTGAAATACTTGATGATGATCTAATGCCCAAACCGAATCCAAGAAGGGAGGAAGGACTCCCCCTCATTTCCTGGTGATGATTAAAATGATGGGAAAAATGATGATGGTGGTCTGATGATGGTGGTGGGGAAGGGAAGGAGTCCACCACGTGGTTATTAAATCGGTGGTGAGCAGATGCTCTGTTGCTAAGTTTATTATTGCTTCTGATCAAATTATTGGCACACTCGTCATTATCTTCTTCCCCACTTTCAATTTTTGTTAAATTTCTTTCATTGCTATTACTTGATTTATTGTTAGTGTTGCATGATGAAGGGGATGATTGTTCATTTGACTCGTCTTTTGTGCCCGTTTCGTGGACAACAGCAAGAGTGACAAGAAGAAGCTTCTGGCGGTGGGGGAGAATTTAAAGGAGATGTCGTTTCTTGTTTAATCGTCATGTTCATAACGAGAGAAGCGGCTTTTTGGGAAGAAGGGTTTGGAGAGTTACTTCGGCTACGTCTCGAGCTGGTTTGAGAGCTCTGGGAACTAGAGCTTCGTCTCCTCTTTCGAGAGGGAGGTGGAGGGGATGAAGAAGGACTGTTTCCTCTGTTGTTATTAATGACAGGGGAAGCTGATGGGGAAGGGGGATTGGAGGAGATCACATTAACAATTGCTTCTTCTGAATTTGAGATCAAGTCGGAATCTGATTTTGAGGATGGAGGTGAATTTCTAATTGGACTATTTCCACCAATGCTTGGAGCAGAGGTGGAAGAAGATTTTAAAGGGCTGCTGAGGGGACTACTGCTCATTGCTCCTAGTGCTGGAACAATCGCTCATTGTTGAAGAGTCGGGGGAAGCTGAGTTCCTGTGAGTGGAGTGGTGATTATGGTGATTATGGCGGTGATTTAATTGCTGACTTTTTGCATTGTTGTTATTATTATTTGTGTTATTTGAGGAATTGCCAACAAGGCGTTCTACTGGAAGGGCCAACATTGTAGAAATACTTTGAAATGTACTTTTCTTGTAAAAGTTTCTTTCTTGTGACAAGTGACACGCTAATTACTGCATGAAACCGTCAAAACATTGAGCCATTCTTACGCTCAGGTTTATCAACTTGCTTCCCTTGTTTCTGCTCACTATTGTTTAACAAGGAAAAAGTGTCAACTTGTCAATATTTTTGACTAAAAGGTTGTCAACCCAATTGGTATTTATTTACTTTTGATGTTGATGATGTATTTGATGGACAAGCCACGCCTTCCCCTTCTCTCAATTCCCACGGGGTAAAATGACACTTGTCAACATCTAAACGAATTGAAAACAAAAGGAAATTGATGTCGGCTTGTCAAACCCGAAAATGTTCTTTTCTTTTTCTCCACTCAAACCTAACCACACACGCTGACTCGGTACAAACGCAGATTTAAACAGGTAAAGTTAATTTATAAACTCTTTAATTTAAGAACAATTTTAATCCAGTGTGAGAAAATTATTTTTTCACACAAATGACAAGTTCACATAAAGTCTCAAACTTTCAATTTCTCATAAAAATTAGTAATCCTTGCTTGTTAAGCCGTTTAGAGTATTTTTATTTCATATGACCTCAGGCTTACTAGATTTTTATTCATTGGGCGAAATTGATATAAGGCTTTGTAATAGCAAAAAAGCACATGAGGGAAATCACACAACAAAGCACAAAACACTCAAAACATATCACAACAATTGTTGTAATCCAAAAAGGAACACCACTTAAGCTTTTAACTTGTTCTTTTTAGACCTTTTCTTCTTTTACATACGTAGATCACTTACTGAGTTTGATTGACAGCCGGTTTTTTTTCTTTCTCTGTTTATTTCTTAAAGGATTACTACTGCTTTGAGTTAAGTGGGTTCACTGCTTTAATCATTTCTTCCTCTCTCGTCTCTTTTCTGTCTGCTGGATTTGTTTTTTGATGACTGACAGGGGAAGATCAAGTTGATTCTGTTTTTTTGCTTGCTTATTAAAAGATAAGTGTTCTTGTTTAGGTTATCACCTTTCTTTCATTTAGTTAAAAAATAAATAAATCAGTTTTTTATAATTCTTCTTTTTGTGACTTTGAATGAGAAATAAAAAAATCAGTTTTTTGATGATGATATCGAGTAATAAATAAATAATGATTGTTCTTTTTCTATTCTCTTTCCTGCCTCATCTTTCAATCAACTTGTTTGTATAAAATGAGATCCCTTTCTTTATTCCCTTTCCTGATGATGACGATGATGATTAAGAGAGAAGATCCTTTTAGAAAAGGAGCTCTTTGTACGCTCTTGAGCTTGACTTCTGCTCACATTTCCCCCTCTCAAAGTTTTCTTCAGTTTATATTCGTTCGGCTGTTCCCTGCTTCTGTTTTACTGCATCGCATGGCCCTCTGTCCTCTTAACCCACGTGTTAGCTGTCGCTTTCCTATTTTTCTTTCCCAAATCTTTGAGAGAAGCTAAAATGAGACTTGACTTAAATTGGAGGGGTTCCCTGCTTGCTTAATTTTTCTTTCCAGCAGCAAAGAAGGATTTGTTTCTACTTTTGTTTAAGACTTTGAAAAATTAAGGTAATTTATTTCCTTCAAAAAAGTATAGTCGAGCTCAAAATCTGCACACACGCTTAGTCTGTTTATTTTAAGCTATAGCCTTTCTCTCTCTCTTTGGCTAACGTTATGGAAATTAGAGAGGATATGGAAGTGTGAGTGTGTGTGAGCTCGTGTGATTGTTTTAGAAGAATGTGGCTCAAAGTAAATAAGATCTCTTCTTTTTGATGACTGGTGAGCAGAGCAGTCAGCTAAATTCTCAACAACTGAGTTGTTTGCTCTTCTTGTTGAAGGTTTGATGATGATGTTTTGATGCTTGGCTTAGCACTAGCTATAATAGAAGGCTAGTTACTTTTCCATCTCTGTCTCTCTCACTATTTGTTCAAGAAATGAAGTAAAGTGGAGATGATATAATAATCATGTTTCTTATTTGGACGTATCTGTCTCTGTAATATAAAGATAGAAAATAAGAAAAGGATGGGAATAAGAAGAGACAGGTATAGGTATATGGGAATTTTGGGTACTCCTTCGCTTCTAACTTGCTTTTTTTCTCCTCTCAATAATGCAGAGACAGGAGAGGGATGACAAGAAGTGAACAAGCTCTTTTGTTAGTTTTTTAGAAGAATATAATGAGCAGTGGTAGTGAAGTGAGTAAGATGTGTTGTTTGTTGGTAGGTGAGTGAATGGAGTGTGTGGCTGGCTAGCTAACAAAGTGACGTCTAAATAATCCTCCTGTCCCGTCCTATGAGAAACTCTACAAAGCAGATTCTAATGCTTCTGCTCCATTCCTTTCAAACTTCTTATCCTTACTCACTCACTCAGGTTCCTCTTATTCTACTTACTCCATGATAATTTTATGTAAAAGTATAAAAGCACATGAGCGAGAAAGTGCCCTTATCCTTTCCTTTTTTCTGTCCTTTTCTCAGTTTTCTATCCAGCTCTCCTCCTTCGCTATATTTGCTTTGACAAGTTTGGTTAGGAAGAAAATCGAAAAGGATTTTTGAAACGAANGAGAAAGTGCCCTTATCCTTTCCTTTTTTCTGTCCTTTTCTCAGTTTTCTATCCAGCTCTCCTCCTTCGCTATATTTGCTTTGACAAGTTTGGTTAGGAAGAAAATCGAAAAGGATTTTTGAAACGAAAATGAAATGAGAAAATGATTTTATATAGATGTCTTCTGCTTGCCTGTCCTAACCTATTCTTTAAAAGTGAAGTTTTGTTTGTGTAAGCAGGAGTATCTATCCATTTGTTCAAAGTAACAATATAATTTCTACATTTAATCCATGTTTATCTTCCTTTCAAAGTTTTCATAAACTTTGCTTAATAACTGGAAAAAATTGAGCAAGATTGAAAGTATTCCCCAAAGCATGGAAGAGTACACGCAGCAGTCGATGATGAAAACAAGAAATGAAATAGCATTTTCTCTTGTTTTTCCATTTAAAGTAAAAACGGGTAAGTATGAATGGTAAAGATGGACAGGAGCGGCTAATAAAGCCTTCCCATTTGGTATGAGAAGTGTCAGCTAAAATTCGCCACGGGTTTGAGCAGTAAATGCTCCTGCTTTAGCATCTCAATATATTTCACTCGTTTTGTTTAAAAAGGAAAGAATGAGTGAAATGAGTTGTTTCAGCTTTAGGAAAAAATACAGCTTATAACAAGTACACAGTTTAATTTTTTAAGGTGGATGGCGCAATGCAGCAGTACATTACGTAGTATTACGTAAGTTAAAAGTAACTATATTTGTGTGAGTAGATAGGGTTGAATTCTCATTTTTTGTTAGAAAGTTTAACTACTAGTAGGTGAAATGATGATTGAATTGACAGAGAGATCTCTGCTTGGAAAAGCAAACCAAAAGAGAAGAGAGCCAGCTAAAATGATAAGCCTTGTATGTTTCAAAAAGTATAAAAATCCTTCCATCTCACTCTTCCCTTTTCATAATAGCCTTCTCCGCCGAACAGAGCGAAACTCGTTTTCCTCTCTCTCCTTCGTTTACATTGTTTGTGTAATTATGCGCATGAATCCTGTCGGTTTCCGTTTCTTAACTTAATAAGCCAGAGCACAGGGTTAGCGTAAGCGAGGTTTCCCCCTTCGCTTTTATTATTCTACGTATCTTCTCCATGTCGGGATTTAGGTGGAGCGAGGGGGACGTGAATGGCTGGGTAAGCATCTCCAACCGCCTCTTTCTTTCCTATCAGGCCAATCCTTTTCTGTTTAACATGTACGGTAGAATGGAACAAAACCAGTTTTAGCTTTAAAACTCTTCGTTCTTCTGTTTCTGCTGAAGACGAGCACGTCATGAACATTGTGGAAGGAAAACTAACATTGTAGCAAAAAATCCTATATGAGTAGCATGTATCTTTTCATAACTTTACGTAACTTTGTTACCAGCAATTGTGGGTTGCTTATGATCCAATGCGATACAATGATGCTAAATGTAGAATGAAAGGATTGAAAAAGTGTTGAAGTGTAGAACATTGCTTAAGTGAAACATTACATTTGAAACTGAACAGAATCTAATGTTTGAATAGAGTGGTTTATTTTGCATTTTTTCATGCTTTTAAATTTTGCTCGACTTGGTTTTTTTGCTTGATTTTGCTCTAAATGTAACGATATTTTATTTGTGCTGCTAACTAACTAAAGAATTTTTAAAATTAATAATTATTCGAATGTCGAATGTTATGACTTTGTTTAGAATTAAGTTTAACGAGTGCATGCTAAACTTCAGATATTTTTTACTGTATACTGCTTTGGTTTATAACTAAAAATTTAATGAAGTTGGCTTTAATCTAAATAACTAAAATTATTATCCTTTTTCAAAGATTTAACCCGTCCAAGCTAAACTAACAATTAGACATCTAAACAAAGCAATATTAAATGCAATAACTTTAGGATATTCAAAAGGTAAACCTAAAATTCATAAATTTATGAGATAGGTGCCCCTTTTCCCTTTTATTCTTGATTTTTTCTCATCCTCACCATCACTGCCCACCAACCATCTTGTTAAATTAAGCCCAAACGCAAAGTAAATCCCTGTGTTAAAAATTCAAAGCTTTTTTGCCTCGGAACAAAAGGCAAAATGTCAAATCCAACAACAACAGCAGTAAACAACCTCATATCATTTTGGCCAGCTATGTTTTTCTCTTTTTTTTAAGTTTTAAAACATAATTTACGTTTTTTGCTAGTTATTGTATGATCTTCCTTTCTTTATTCTCTTTCAAAAAATAAATAATATATATTTCAGTTAAATTCAAAGTCAGACACGGTTGACAAGAAATAGGGATCCATTTTAATTCACAGTTCAAATCAACAGCAGCAGCAGCTGTGTCTAACAGCCAAAAAAGCATAAAGCACAAGCTTGGCTAGTTAGCCGTAACAAATAACGAGCAACATCCTCATCATCAGAACAAAAGCTTTGTTACTTTCAAAAGGAAAGATTTGTATCATCGTAACGAGTTGATTACTATGCTTAGAATGATGATCATGGTCATGATCATAGAACGACTATATTTAAGCCAGACACGAAACTGAAAATGCCCGGATAATAAAGTACAAAACAGGGGAAGAATGAAATTTACATGCAGATGCAATAATGATGATGATAACGATGAAAAGAATAAAAAAGCTAAATTGAAACTTACATAATAATATGCGGGGATTATAAAAAAGACAGAGAGATAGTCCGATAGGGATTTAAAAGGAAAGCACAGGCTTAGCACAGCCTAACACAAAAGGAAGATAAAATATTTTTTGATACAGAAAAAGAGATGAGTTGATGTGAGAAGTAGTGATAGTAATAATAAGATGAACAATAACAATCGTGGTGATTCGTCATTGTTCTTATTTGGCAATAATGATATTATAAAACCCAAATGGAAGAATAAGAGAAGAGAGATGATGGCTTTTATTGCTTTTTTCAACTTCAACCTTATTCTCTTTATTTTCCTTCCGTCTTTTTTCAAATATTTGTGATGTACATTTATTTAGGGCTCCTGAATTTGAATGAGAACGAAAAAGGTATTAAAAAGGGAAAGAATGGGAAAAGAGAGATACCGCGATAATATAAGATTTTTGCTCATCCTATTGTGATCATGATCTAATCAGTTACAAAGTTATTTACTTTCAAAGTGGCAGATGCCCGCCTAACTTTTGCTTTATCCTTAACTGTAAAGGTGATCAACTATATGTGCTTGATAATTTTTATTTTATATGTGGAATCAAAGCAAGCGTTGAAATTGTATTGAGAGAAGAGATGAAAAAAGAGAGGAAGATGTAGATTAAAAAATTGAACAGTTTGAAATATGAATGTGATAGAAATGTAAGGAAAGTTTGTGATCTATTCTTATTCACTGGGAATAAAGCCGTATCTTCATATTGTTTGGCATAAGCCAAAGATGAAAGTATAGAAAAGAAGGTAAAAACTGTTTGACTTTACCTTTGACAGATTTAACTCGTTACGGTCCAACTATCAATATTCTATGATAATATCACGCATTGAGAGAGAATTATGTATGATACGGAATTTTGAGAAATAAAATTGAGAAGCTTATCAAAAAAGAAAGATGACAATTACATTTTACTGATCATTGATCACCAGCCATACCTCTACAGCAATGTAATACCGTAACAAAGTTGTTGACTGGGCAGATTTAATAAAAATTGAAATTGAAAATACGACTTTGGATGGATTTACAAGAATGTTGCAAAGCTATAACAAAATATTTTTTATTCGTTGTTCGTTACCTTATACTGGATTCAGTCATCTTTCGCGGTCATCGTCAACATTTTTTGCTGTGTTGATGGAGTAATCATTGTATCATCATCGTCATCCTCACCACCAAAGGTTGAGCACGCATGACAAAAAGAGGATTATTATTATCTTGCCAAAAGCCAGCCTCTGCTCCGTACTATAAAATTAGTGGCTCTGCTTAACATAAAATTTTTATTCGTTTCTTCTGTAATACGATTGTTTATATGAATTAGTTTCAATCATAGCTTCGAACTGCAGTCAGCAAACAAGCTCAAAGATAGGAAACGGATTGTATAACTCGTAAAACTGGAAATTGCGTAAAAAATTTTAATTTTGCATTCTTTTTCTCCAGCCACCTTTAAATGAAACATTTTTTAATCAGTTACGTATTTTATTTAAACAAAAATAAAAACTAAGTTGGTTTTATTTAGTTTTTTTTCGTAACGCTCAGCAAATATCACAAATCATTTTGGATTATGAGCTCCACATCACATTTCACATTCTTCCTTCTTTGAAGCGTGGAAAATATATCCTCATTATCATTATGATTATTATCACCAAAAAAGCTTACAGACAACTTATCATAGTTACATGTTATAAGCTTAATAGGACCAGCTTCTAAGGCTGAGCAGACCAAATAAAAAGATCAAAAACTGTTTCTTTTAAAAAATCGAAGGAAAGAACAAAACGCGTAGGCCTAAAACGTATCACCTATAGCATTGACTTCACGTTTAGAAAACTTTATTAAATTCGATTATGTGCGGGTAGGTATATATGTATGTAATATCCTTACATCCAATGATTATCTCAACCACAATTTGCCACAAAAATCTTGAAACCCATTTTATTTCTTATTACAATTAGCAAAAATCTTGTTGAAGTTAATAAGCTTGGGCTTTAAAATGACTGAACAAATTTTTTATGTGTGTGGATTTTTCTTGTACAAGCTTATTTTCTCACATCAGCAACATCACCCTTTTTATGTCTACATTTTCTCTTTAGAATATATTTCTCGCTCATTCTCTTCATTATTATCCTTTTTAAAAGGAATGGGTTAATACAGAGAAGAAGTAAGATAAGAAGATAGAGAAATAGAAGGCCAGGTGAACACATTTTTATCTAATAAGAAGCAAACGAATAAAAACTCTTTTTCTTGTCTGTGTGACGGATTTATTTGGAGAAAAAGCCATAAAATTTATGAGGAGTGGAGGAATAAGCGTCTGAATTCAAGCATTTGTATAAAAATGGTAAAAATAGTTGGCTACAAGTAGAGAATTAAAGTCTAGTAAGTAGTGAAAGAGAGAAGGAGGGTGAAATGGGAGAATAAAATGTCGGAGCTGATATTATGTGTTATCGTCATCATCATCATTGAAATGGTTGGACAGAGAACGAGAAAGAAAATGGAAGATGGAAACTAATGATGATAAGCCGCTGATGAACTCGTACGAAAGTCGTCCTCTTACTAAATACGTAAACTAAATAGTACTAACACTAGGCAAACAAATGGTAATTTGTGGTGGAAATTATTCGCTTAGGAAGACTTTACGAATATATAAATAAGATTGAAATTGATTGAAATTGCTTCACAAGTTATCTGGGCATAAAAAGACGTCAAGTACTCATATAGATGAAGGGTTAATGTATTTTTACTGTAAAACATTTTTTTTATTGACTACAATACTGATTTTAAAATATTTAAAGTATTTAAAATCTTAAAAATTATTTTCCGTTCCTTATTGATATTCAATGAGTTTAATACTTTACGCATTCTTGAAAGTAATTAATTTTTATTTGGAAAAAGAGGCTGAGAGAGCAAGTCCTATTCATTCTTTCGTCAGTTTTAGTTCATTAATTTTCTTCGCTTTTAATCACCCAGCCTTCACTCCCGGATAAATGATTTTCCCATTTTAACTCGTTATTCTACCCACCTCCTCCTATTCATATTCATCTCCCAGGCATTCGGTTTTTAATTAGAAGGCTATCCACATTCATATTTCTTCATCTCTTCTCCTTTTTTCTATTTATCCTGAAACCAAACCTTTAAACTGTGCAATAATTATTATTTGATAGGGCTTCTCAGTGTCCAACTGCTATTCAAACATCATACTTTATTATTATAGTCTTTTCCTTCATAAAAGATTTAAGATTTTTTGCATCCATCAAGTTTCAAAATTCAAAAGAACGAGAGGAGAAAAAAGGCAGACTTTTCTTTATTTCCTCTCTCTCGATTATTGAGTTATTGTTTAATGTCTTGCAAATTCCTTTCTGTCAGTCAACCATCTTCATAATCATTAATAAAGGCACAAGAAGAAATAGAGAAGTGGATAATAAAACTACATCAACAACAACACCACCAACCAACACAACAACATTGTTCTCATCATCATTGAAAAATGGTGTTTACCAAAACTAGTATTGCAGTAATTGAAATGATCGCCATCAACAACGGCACCATCGTGAACATCATCATCATATTCTTCTCATCATCTTCATTTTATTCAATTTCAGCCTCCTCCTCATCCACCTTCTACTCCCATTCTTCTGCCTATAAAATCACATTATCATCATGTAGTGACGATGTGTGGGCTTTTTATTATTAAATGCCATTTTAAAATGCAAACAAATCTTTGAATAAGGCTTACACTAAAAAAGAGATGTGAAGAAGAGAGACTATAAAGCTATGACACATCAAAAAAGAAGATGGTGTGAAGTAAGAAAGAGTTAAATTGATTTGGCATTTCAATTTCCAATTGTTTCTGAGAGAAGTTGATACATGTTTTAGCAAAGTCATCATCACCAATTCTAACTTATTCCTTTGAGTTAAACTTGCTATAAGATTGTGTTATATTGTCGTGAAACAATCAATCTCTTTCATTGTGACAGCAAATTTTGACGTTAAAGACTGTATTGGTATTGTCAAGAAGAAGCAACATTACCTCTTTCTCTGAAGAACTGAATGCAATGGATGAAAAATGAAATCATTGCGCTTTGTTTTATCAGTACCAAGCTCATCATCATCGGAATCTTACATTAGTCAAGCGCTATGTCGTTTATGTTGTGACTTTAAGTAAGCTCTAAGTATTCGTTTTAAACGAATTGTTGATGAGGATGATGAGTGTATGATGTGCATTGTGAAGATGATTACTAAATGTTAATTCAGATGTTTTGCTGTTGGGTGGGATTATTTTATGTGATGGAATTATTATTATTTCTAAATTCATTGTTTTGTAGAGTTTAGGTGAGATGTGAAGACTTTGGGAATCTAGACACTATAGCCTTTTAATATTACATTCGCGGTTTTCTTTAAGTATATTCAAACCTTTTTATCTGTATAATTTTTCGAACTACAGATTTGCATTTCTACACATTCTGCTGACAATCGTACATTTTATTTGTTAACTATTAAATTTTGAAGAGAAAATTCAGAACTAACATTTACTATTTATATTTCGAAGTTTTAATTATTGATTTAATTAAATTACTTTCATATTTGGCAGGAATGCAGCATTACAATTGTAAATATTTGGTGTTGTTGTTGTTGTTGTTGTTGTGAATTGACATCATTTAGCAGTTTTGGGGAAGTCACGAGATCCAAGATCTACTCTTGTCGGGTTCTTATCATTATTATGTAAGCACGTTTTATACAAGTAAACTAAGATTACACAAGCAGTAAGACAACTTTAGCAAAGAAACTGATTGCCTGAAATTAAAACTATTTTTAGTACTTTCCGATGACGCTCACGGTTACGTCTTCTTCTCCGTCCTGTCAATATTCAATCAATTGATTACTTTTCGATCTCCTTATTATTAGTTTGTTGTTTACTACCCGAATAAATTGTAATTTTGAGCATATTTATGGTTACGCGTACATTAGTGTCCGTAGCATTGCCCATTTACAAAACTAATTTTAAAATCAACATTTTTGTAAGAATTCTTTTTTGTCTTCATTTTCCGTAAACAACTATACGTAATTGAGTTGACAATTTGCTTCTGCTGCTGGTGCTAAAAGCTGTAGCAAAAGCAATCATCGA
>JAANSO010002994.1:0-12278 GCA_036507315.1 Lepidocyrtus fimetarius | reverse complement strand
ACCGACAGACAGACAGACAGACAGACGGACGGACGGACGGACAGACAGACCATCAAAGCCAAACCTATACTAGCTTCACTGCGTTCAGCTAGTAATAAGAGTAATGATATGATGATCATGGGAAGAGGGTTTAGCGACTAATAATAGCTTTTGTATGTCCCTTTCCCCAAAACAAGTTGCAAATCGGCAGAAATCTTTTTTCTTTTTTGTACTTTTGGCGAAAAACTATCATGCTTCCTAAGGGAATGTTCTATCGTGATGTTAGAGCATGGGTTATGACGGTTCGTTGGGACGCTAAATCTTGGTGTGACGAAAATGTGGAGGATAGCGGACACGGAGGAGAACACAAACACGGAATCATCAGACAAATCCCAACTGTAAGTGAAGAAAGGGAAAAAATCAGCAGTATTGCAGCAGAAGTAAAAAGAAATCGGACGGAGGGGTGATCTTTTTTCCACGTTCCTCTCTCTTCAATATATAAGTGGCCTCATAAATCCATATTTTATTGGCATTCAGGGAAATGAATCCAATAAATCATTTTGAAAACTCGACAGGAGGTGCTTGGTTGCTTATATTCACTCTTTTCTTCTTTAAGGTTTTGCTAACTGCGATAGAAATGCTGGTAACAAATAGAAAGTTTTTTTTACTTTTGCAATACTTTTGAAAGAGGATTTCGCCAAGGTGGGTACATGCTTGACTACATGGCTTATGTGCTAAAACAACCTTAAATTTCCTTCTGTTTGTGGTTGTAAAATGCCCCCTTTTTGGAGACTTTCAAAAGTGGACTTTAGAAGAGATGATGCATGTTGTATTTGAAAATGTGAGATAGTAAAGTGGTTTGCAAAAGGCTTAAAATATCGACACTTGTAATGTAAGTTTGTAATAGATCTTCCCCGCTTTTGATCTTTCTTTTTAAAAAGAAATTCTTCATTTCTTGGTTTTATATTGGCTAACTGGAAAAGAAAATCGGAGTTTACCTCCCAACCGATAAGAAAAGGCACATGGTTTGGTTGTTCGTTCAACATCAACAAACGTTAAACAAGATAAGGAGGGATAGAAGGAAAGGACAACGTAAAAGAAATGTCCACAAGTAATCTTCTTGGTTGCAACATCTTTTGAAAGTTAAACAGCAAAAACTGCAACTTTTTTGGCTACCTTTTTGTAATATAAAAAATAAGTAGGTCTTTTCGCTCCGGTTGTATTAAATATGTTAGCACTGACGAAGAGTGGGAGTTGTATCGACTTTGGTTGGTTGCTACCCGTGTCTTTTCTGTTTTTGCAAAGAAAATATTGGAAACTCAAGTCAACCGAAAGTCACTTTGTATTGAATTGGCATGTAAAAGAGGTAAAGGGAAACAAGAAACATGGCAATCTTTTAGTGGAAAACCACAAACTACTTTTCCTATGCTTGTCTCCACTTGTGCAAGAAAAACTTTTTATTCGACTTGTTGGCAAGTATAACAATTTTAAAAGTTTAAGAAGTCACTCACTGCTTTAAGAAAGAAGTAAACATATACTAACGGGAATTTTTTTCTAATGTAAGAACAGCCCGAGCCCACATTGTTAGTGAACATTGCAATACATTATACGTATTGTTTTTCCTGCAATACTTTGTTGCAATCTTAAGCAAAAACCTGAGCCCCTAGTTTGCTATGTTGGATATGTTTTGTAAAGTGCATCAAAACTATGAAAAAAGTTAATTGAATCTTGTTTTTGCAATTTTATTTAACCTAAAACTTTAATTTTCTAAAAAGTTTGCAATATTTACCCAAAAGTATCAAATTTTCTGCCTGCGCAGAATTAAGAGGTTCTCATTCCAATTTTAATATTTTCTTTTCATATTCATGACAGATAAAAAATGATTTAAAACCTCAGTGTTTTATCGCTGATAAGTAACCTCATTCATCATAATATCTTTTACAATCTTGTAAGATTTTGCACACACTGGATTAGGAGCTCAGAACCAGACCATATCTCGCAAAAAGGTTTAGTAAAAGGTTTTGGAAAAATTGAAGAAAATCCAGTCATTTGTTTATTTTCATCACTGTCAGTTTCCTCCGTCCAAACAGAGTTTAGAAGAAGAGCCTTCTCGCTCATCATAATATTTTAGCATGTATAAATGACAGCTGCCAAAAGGAAGCCGAAAAGGATTAGAATATTTACAAAGCCTGCAACGGAAAAATAAAAAACTCAAACAAGTACGTCTTTTTTTTGCTACAGCCTCAACAAAAAGCGCTTGTTTCTTTTTGCGGTTTAAGTGGCAATGATGAAGTGTAGTACTAGTCTGGCTGAGATTACAGCAGTTTTTTCTACTTTTTTGGCAAACAAGAATGAATGAGCGGACAGTGACAGTGAGTTGAACCCGTTGAAATTAAGAATGATTGTTGTTGCTTGAATAAATGCATACAAAAATGCTAATGAAAAAAGCAATCCACACCAAAAATGAAAAAAACAAATGCTTTATTCAATTACACTTGATTTCTGAGTGAGAAATTATTTTAGCGTGAATAGTTTTTGCTAAAGTAATATGATGCGGGAAAGGAACTACAGAAATCTTAACACGCAATATAATTAATGTTCTTGTGGCTTAGCGTAAACCTTACACTGAAAAATCACTTGAGTTTCTTGGTATCTTAGTTTAGCAAGAGATCATTTTGTATATAACAAAATGGACAATTCCATGAGAAACAACACTTTATCATATACATAACCGTGATTTTAGATATCTTTTGAAAAATTAAACAATATCACAAGAAAAACTGTTTCTTGCAAATTTTTCTAGATCGGGTTATGTAACTTGTAAAAATAATTTGCGCAAAGACATGGACGAATTGTAAATATCAAATTGATTTTGCTACCTTTCGCAAATATGAAGTACTGATACTATTAGTATTGTGCCATAAACTTTTAGCTACCCCATCAAGTTTCGTCGCTCGTACTTTCACTGTATTCATTTTTCTTATTTAGGATCTAGAATATGCAACCTTGAGATATATCAAGCCAAAAATGTCAATATTTCTAAAGCAATACAACTAAACAATATTTATTTATATTTATTTTCATTCCAATTTCTAAGCAAGTGAGATCATAACATATCATTTTATTGTGTGTCAAATAATATTTGAAGAACGATAATCGAATTTTATTGAATAGCCCAAGGAGATAAAGTGACACTGATATGCTAGTTTCCGTTTTGTAATATCCTTCAATCATTGCATCATGCCGATTTCCTTTCGTTTGAGATACTTTAGTTCATAAAAACCGAGAATGAAATACAACTTTTCTTATCTGACTCATGCTGAAACGAATATTTGTATGCAAATTGTTTTGTTACAAAACACACGTGTACCTTTATATTTCTTTTATAAACTCATATAGGTATATTAGCACAATCTTTTTTCGTACACGGATATGACACAATTTTTTCATGAATTATAGCTGGAAATAAACAACATTCAATATATGCACAATAGTAGCAATAGCCTCTAATTCTCTGCAATATAGATGCTTTATTTTTCTCAGTACGGTAGACACATTATTTGATCAGAAATATTTAGAAAGGTATGTGCAATAAAGGAAGCGAGACCTAAACTAAATCTTGTGTCTTCATTTGACAAAAGCAACAAACGGTTGTAGTGAGTGAGCAACTTGGTTTATATTTATCAAGTCAGCGAGGGAGAAAGCAATTTCGCATCAGAATTCCGCAAGCTTTTCACTAGCGCACATACTAGCTATACCACACTTTCTCTTGGAAGCAGTTGAAAGTTTCTAGTGTGTCTAGTCAGTGCAAATTTTTTCATGCATATTTTGTTTATCCATATGAGACACAGATTTAATCATGATCATCCCGGGGCAACTTTAGTCATGTTGTAGTCCTAATACAGTGTGCCTGTGTAATATCCTGTTTTTTCAACTTTTAAAGATAAGATGATGCTTCCATTTTTTTCTTTTCAAACAATTTGTTGCAACTTTTTAATAAAAAGATATAATGTTATGCTATTTGATCATTCAATGATTGTAACGGGAAGTGATTTTATTCGTAGCAGATTACATATATCCGATTTTAATCTTTTTAAATAATGTTTAACCCGGATTGCTCCAATGTAACAACAACTTGTAACAAATATAACTTTTGTGCTCCAATTCCTGAAAATATTTTTGTCTATTTGCTTACCTTTTCCTTGCTATTCTACTACCTATGTCATTGCCTTTGATTTTTCATGATTTATAAGCCTATGACAAGATTAAGGATGTTATTTTAAAATGTTCATCAAAAAGTTACTCGTGAATTCTATTGGGATCTCCAATGAGTACATAATAAAGATGCCATTGCTGTGTATCGTTGTACGTAACACATTATATTTCCTTTTTAATAACTATAAAAGCTTCTTTGCAAATTGCACGATTGACATGAGAAACCGAGATTTTCCTTAAATTTATTTGAAATTCAAAATCCTGTCCCTAGTAGTAGAATTTTTATTTTCTCTGAAAAATCTTGAAGTAGCATATTAAAAATAGTGAAAGAGTTTCCTTGTTGTTGCTTACCATTAAAATTATTCATAAATGAACGTGTTTGGGTTTGATACTATTTATAGTTATGTTTTGTGTGAGCATAGCACTACAACAAATAAAATCCCCTTACTTTTCTTGTGTGAAAGGTTGGCAGTTTGTACAGAATTCTTCCCTCTTCAGAGACACTTAAGATGAGCAAAAGTGACATTCTTTTCCCACTGGAATAGTGCCCCAGCGACAAAGATTTTAAGTCCTCCTTCTTTTGATTCTTTGGTTTTCTCTAAGGCTGGGTACCACTTCCCCCGCCGCACCGCACAGAACAGCTCTCAGTCCTCTTCAGAATGAATAGGCTTGTCGCAAGTCATGACATATGATGATGAAAGGATTTCCCGAGATTATGCACAAGTGGACCATGTTATATAATGCCACGAAAATGCTTTCAAAGAGACATACATTCCTCCATGGGTCCCAACCCTTTCTTTTCGCAGAGCTAATTTGCACATCAAAGCTCAATTTTGTCATCATCGTCACCACATTCAAACCAGCTGGGATTACTTACATAACTCCTACGATGATGATGATGATGAAACATGCTACGAGAAATATGCATTACAAGAGGACACCAGAGAAGCGACGCGACATAAACAACCTTGTTTCTCTTTCTCTGATTTGAAGCATACATAAAAGATTCAAGTTTAGCTTTTATAATACAAGTAGGTCCTTCTCTCATCCCTTTTTACACACTAATCTTAATTTATTTACATTTATTGTTTGTGTACAGCCTTTGCAAAAACGACTCTCATCAAAATAGCCATTGTAAAACTGAATTTGCACTTACACCCCATCACAACGCAACAAATAAACAAGGACACAAAGCAACAAACTATTTTTACTTTTTAATACAGATAAAAACAAAACAAAAAAGTCTGTAATTTTGCAATAAATCCTCCAAAGTGAGGTCTTTATGCTTTTATAGTATTTGTAAAGCTATTCGTGCATAAATTCTCATTCATTGCAAAAACGAGGAATGAAATAAAATCCTTTTTTGAGAGGGGCAATAGTAAAAGTGAAAAGGATTAAAATGGGACAGAAAGAGAGAATGAGCAAGGATGCTTTGTGCGTTGAATTAAAATTATTTAAAAAGAAAGTACAGGACAAGCTAATGTTATTAAGAATACTCTTTTCTCTCTATTCTTTCCAATGCAGCTATTATAAGCACGTTATGTGTAATTTGCAGAGACAAGCCTTTCCTTCATGATAAGAAGAGAGGGAGAAAGTGGAATAGTCAAAGAGAACGTTTCGCAATAAAGTGTGAAGCTGAATGGGAAATGAAAGTTGTAAAAAAGTGGATTTGCATGCAAATAATACACCAAAGAACCCAAAGTATACACAACAAAGGGGGAGAAAAGATAGAAAAAAGTAAAAGTGGTGGAAATAGGAGCAATGATGGAAATAGTGTTGGTATTAAAAAATAAATGTATAACGTGAGTAAAGTGGAACTATCACAAAATTCTCCAATGTATACATAATTTGAGTTGTGAGTTGAATAATGCATTTTCTTACAGTACATAAAGTCAGAGGGGTAAAAAGATATGGGAAAGAAGAAGTGATATAATGCTTTAATGCAAAAACGTTATACACATCGTCCCTGGAATTTTATGGGAAGTGAAGCCATTCCACCAATTAAAATTCTGTATAAATTAGTCTTCTTGTACACACTTGTTGTAATTACTATTACACAAGGAGAAAAAAATATAAAAAGTGAGTATGCACCGACAGTAGTAAAATCAAGTTTTATTTAAGCAGCAAGATACTCCCGTTCATTTATGGAATGCACTTGCCTTATTCTTGACTTGTATTCTTCTGAAAAAAATTGGGTCAAATTAAAACTATCATACAATACATGCTCACGTAAAGATGGAATATGTTAAATGGTATGAATGACTTTTTGGTTTTCAAAATAGTTTTAAAACCACTTCATTTTGTTTTCTATTTCCGACTTGATGACTTGACCCAAAATTGAAATGAGAACAATGCTTTTGAAACAAACAAACAGTCGTATTGTTTTACTGATCTATTCAAAGTTTTAATGAAATGTTTTTGACAACAAATAGAATTCAGCTCTTAGTGCCCCGGAGAGATAACTCTTCTTGTATAGTTTGGGCCAAACGTATGATACACACCCACGCATTAAAGAAGTGATATCCTATAAATTAATGAATTTTAAAATAAAGGAAAGATGTCACTTGTAATTTCTTTAGTTGTCAATGTAAGTTTCTTTTGTTTCAATGAATCTCATTTAAAAGTTCATCTTACAAATATTTCTCAGTAACTACTGCTTTTCATCAATCCACCACAATCATTCTCCTTCTACTTGTCAGTTTTAGCAACATTTAATCATCAATACAATCAAAAGATTCTCATTTCTTTTACATTTTTCATTATATTGACTAAAAGGGTTGCTCTATTTTTCCTTTGTCTAAAATTTTTGCTAGCTTCTTGAAAGCATGCAACTTGATTGAATAAAAGAAAAAAGTTGAGAACACATACATATCACATTTCTAAAATTCCACAAATTTCATTACTACACAAGAAGCTGAACAAATCTAAAAAACAGCGACGAAATGAAAGTTTTCCTTCATTATTGTCCGCCACCATTTCTTGCGTTTCTTTGTATTTTCTCTTTAAAAAGAAACTTTTACCACCACAGATCTTTTCAATAATATAATGTCACTTGTTGTAAAAGGAAAATCAAAGTGAGATTTTCGCAAAATCTAAAGTCTATACAGCATACCATAAACACACTTTTCTTTAAAACGTTTAATTCAACCTTGTAAAAAAATAAACGAAAGCAACAGCGTTGTTGTACTAATACATTAGAATATAACAATGTATGGTATAAACTTTCACAACTTTGCTTGTCAACTCCTCTATTCCTTTGCTCATTCTATCGACAATAAGGAGCCACACATAATATTGGTTTTCATTTCATTGTATCCAAGAAATATCCAAAATCTAAGATGGAGTATAGGCTATATTAATTGTTTCAATGTAAGGCGTCTATAGTTCTTATCTCGTTTCCAGTGTGATTCCCTTCGGCTCAAAACTACTTTTCTCCTCGGGAGTACTTTTATATCTTTATTCTTGGGAATTTAGTGTACCTATGTGTATCGATGAAAAGTTTAGATTTATACTTGTTCAAAAGTTTTAGCCCAAACTTTGTTTGCAAATTTCTATATTCTACTTTAGAAATATAAATAAATACATTCAATTCCATCGACTCAATACCGATGAAGGAAAAAGAAAGGGGACAATGAAGTTGGCAAAATCTGTTCTCAAGAATTAAAGTGAAAATAAATGAAATAGCAGATCAAGTTACTCTAAAATGAGCAAACGAATTTAAAGCTTATAATCCACTGTGAGTAGGAAGCAAGTTTTCTGGTGAAAAACATAAACAATTTATATATTCTAGGACAAAAAAATGTGCGAAATTCTAAGAATCACTTTGGACAAAGTTTAAAAATCCTTTCCCCGAAATTGTGCAAATTTTATTCTGCACAAAATCTGATGCCTCAATTCTGTTGCAGTTTCATAATATGCAACTTTCTTACTTTTTTGAGTACGTTAGAAGTTCGTAATTAACAACTTCTCATGAGAATTGCTAAAACTTGCTGAAAAAACATTCAACATTTCTATTTATGAAATAACTGAAATAAAAACAAAATTACCCAGCATGTTTTTGAAAAAGTTTGTTTTCCTTTGGGATCAAAACGTTATTCAAATTCAAGGCCCTCACCTACCATTATCTCATTATCATTTTATCAACTACAAACATCACCACTGCAGTCTGCATTGTCCGAGTCAAAACTAGATGCTCATTTTATATATTTGTTGTAAGTGAACAAAATAAGAGTTGCTTTTTTGCAACCAGTGTCGACTTTCACTCATTGCAAAAAGTTGTGTTGTACCCAATGTATTAAAACGAAATATGATTACAACTAGTATAAGCCACAAAAGCGCATCTGTCGAAACTTTTAGTTTGGTACTGCTACTTTTCTTAGACGTTACCAATTTAATCTTTAGAATTGCACAAGAAGAATGCTATCCACGAGAGATTTTAACATTTTACGCAATAATCAGAGCAAAAGTAATAGTTTGTGGTTAAACTGACAAATAAATTTCATCTAATCAAAGACGCATGAAATATGTAGATAATGTACACAACAAAAGTTACTCCTTTTTGTGTATAATCAGTTCATTTACTTTTTAATGATTACTTTTCAGTTTTTATTGGACATGATTATTTTAACAAATTTAATTTTTATAATTACACAAACCTATCTACAAAATTAGTAATCAGTCAAATAAAAAACTTTTTGCAACATAATACAGATTCATCAAAATTAACAAATTGGTATAGTGGATCTACATGAAAAGTAAATGACATTGAAAGGCTTACCAGGATTCATCAAAATAAGCAAAACAGAATCCAATTCTATCAGTAAATTGTAAAGCAGGACAAAGATAATGATACGAGACGTGATCACGATTCATCATCCAAGGGAATCATAATAATAGTAATTTAGCAGTTTCCATCTTGCCTACCTAGAAAATTACATAATTTAAAAATAGCCTACTAAACTGATCCTGGCACAAATTTGTCCTTTAGTGACCATGCAATAGTTAATTTTGAAATTACTTCAATCAAGTTACTGTAAATTTAATTTACGCTACATTTGAAAAGCCCAGTTGATGTAACACGAGTTAACCCAAGTCGTGGCACTTATTCAGCTAGACGGGTTGGCAGATGTTGTAATAAAATTAATCGCAAACAAAACAAAGGTAGCCTACGCATGAATGGATTCATATGTTACAAGTAAAATGCAATTGAAGCGCAAATTTTTATTTCCTCTTGTTTATCTCATTACGAGACCAATGTTTGATAGACTGCGTGGTTGTACATAGTATTATATACACAAAAATACAAACAACAAATGGAAACGAAATGGAAATAAAATTTTATATTATTAAAAATTGGGTCATCACCATTGCAATCACGAGTAAATGGTGATGATCATACTGATGTAATGGACAGTAAGGGATGAAAGTCTATCTGGTACAATGATGTTTAATGCTGTACTGAATCTCCCAAACATATTCTACTTTTGAGCCTCTAAATGTGAAAAAGCGACCAACGCATATCTTTGTTTTACTGCAGTTTTTGCAGTTATTTATTTTTACGGTTGTTGTTTTTGTGTACAACTTCCTCACTCATGATCAGCCATAGTCATCATCTTATCATTCTCATCTTTTACTGGAATACTTTATATGCAAGACCTAAGGTAGATGAGATGGTGAATCGACACTATGAAAACAAGATCAAGTTAATTCTTTCTTTGCCAAACAGTTTTACTTACATCTTACAGAACAAAATTTGTGAAAATATGTTGTAGCCTCACTTCACATATCATTTATGATCATGTTGATATACGCTATCCACAAAACATGTGTGAATTACGTGTTTCGAATGGAATAAAAATGCACAAAATTCATATAATAATAAAGCTTTGCGATTTGCCCGCAAGAGGTCTAATTGAGGATGGTCTAACCCACAAATCGTAGGGAAAGGAAGGTCTAATCCGCATTTAGTCCGACCTTTGTAAAGTCTAATTTATATTTTTATGCAAAGTAAACAAAAACTCAACTGCTCATAACGACTTTTCTGCCTAAAGTAGATACATTTCTACTTATTGGTCATACATGCGCATAAATACCAAAAATGCAGAATTTAAGATATAATGTTTTTACTTTCCTTAAAAAATGTAAAAGTTTCAGTTGTGATTAGGCTTTGCAATGTAGGCAGTGCCTAATAGGCAGCCAATGAAAAGCCCAAATGGCTACCATTTAAAAGCCTAAATGGTGTCTCGTTAAAAGCCTAAATGGCACCAATTTAAAATCAGCTCAGATATTTCGGGTTTTGCATGATAACAAATAGAGATGCGGTTTGTTGATGCTCTGACATGGGTTTTGTTCGATAGGCTACTTTTATTTCTTACATCCACGTACCATAAAATTATCAAATCAGCATAAGACATAGCAGCAAAAATCTCTAATTTAGCTTTTACTTTAGTGCTTTAAAGGGATGTACTTTTTTAATACTTGTCATAAATATTTTAAAGGAAATAAAAATACAAGCAGTAAGTATAAACCTTGAATATATTGAACAAAAGTGAGTGTATTTCAAAGGAAATGGTCGATAATGTTAGAAATTCCTATATACTTAATAGTTCAGATATAAATAAGTTCAGACAAAGGGGAAAAAGAGTTGTCCATGAAAATGTGAAATCTCTTGTTCTGAACTATGGCCAAATTAGTGATAGAACAGATTTTATTAATGGCTTGTCCATTTATGTTCAAAATTAAAAAACAAACAAAAAAGAATTTTTGAAAATAGAATGTAATTTTAATGCATGTGTTGTTATTTTATAAAAACCGCAATATTTTGAAACATATCTCGCAAAAATTAATATAATGCTACCTAAACTGACTACTTGTAAGGATTTCTATAAGCACAAAAGTAAAAATTTAATTTAATTTTAATTTAATTTAATTTAATTTAATTTATTCGTCACTGATTTGTCAAAACACACTTTTTACAAAAATACATAGTGGATATATTGACCTCGCTATTGAGGTTTTTAACAACATTATCCTTACACTTACATTTATACAAATACGCAATAATAAATCAGACTTGAATAGAGACTCATGAAGTTCAGTGGGGTAGAGGAAAACCCAGATTACTGGGAAAACTCAACCGACCTGGGTCCCATTTGGCACTGAACCCCTCTGCTCTCTATTGAGCTACTTTAATTATTACATTAATTACAATTCTTTGCATTTTAGCATTTTATAAACCCATATTTAGCAAATAACATATTTAATTCATCTTCATATTAAAATTAAGCCAGATTATTCTTAAGAAGGTAGTCTCGTAGCATACGCTTAAAAGTATGAAGCGAACTGGCATTTTGAAGTTGTAAAGGTAACATATTCCAATCCCTTAACGTTTTTACTTGAAATGATTGACTTCCTAAAAAAGTTTTGGGCGTCCATTCGCATTTCGTAATATTTGCACCACGAGTATTGTAACCGTGAACAGATTCATTTGAAAACAAATTAGCAAAATAAGGAATACATTTTAAGTTAACAATTTTGTACATCGTACATAAAGACCTAAAGGAACACATTGACTCTGGAAACAACCACTTTAATTCTGTTTTAATTCTCTCGCTAATGCAATCATACTTTTTGACATAACATTTAACATTTTAATATATTTTAGTTATTAGCAAATTCGATAAATGGAATTGTTGAAAGTCACAAATTGATTGTAAGAGAAGCCTTAGAAATAGGGTAGCTAAATGCTACTGTTATTGTCATTCTTACAGAAGCAAGTTTATTTCCACAAAAATAAAACTTTTAAGCTTTTGTAATGACTTCGCTTGGATCAATTGCTATATTAGTTCACCATTCAACATTTTTAGTATTTAGCTTAAAATCCTCAATGTTGGAAATTTTCCATTAATTCTTTTTTGTTGTACAAAGCAAATTTGTTTCTTTATGAAAGCATTTATTTTAACTTACGCTAAGGAGAAGGGGATACGTGCAAAGGTAATGAGAGCGAAGGGATCAGAATTAAATATTTTACACATATTTTTAGGTAGATTTCTTAATCCTTTCATACTCCTTTCCTGCCTTTCTTG
>JAANSO010002993.1:0-12280 GCA_036507315.1 Lepidocyrtus fimetarius | reverse complement strand
TAATCTTGCTCAATCTTTCACAACAACAAGTCGAATTAATATCCAAAGTTGTACAAACTAAAGTTTAAAAACGGCAACAACTTAAGGATTGTATAAAACCCAAAATGAGTTTAAAAACTTGTTCTACTTAAGGAAATTCCAGTAATGTTAATCAATTTTACATTTAAAGTATTTTTGATTAATTCTAATTATACAAATTCACTTTAATATTGTGTGAAATACGTTTTAAATGAAACATGATAGGAGAAAAATTAACTAGAACTAGAGGACTACATGCAATGACAACAGGATAAAACTCCTAATTTTACATTTTCTGTTCCTTTTTGATTTCCGGTATTGTTTTGAAATCATGTCGGGTTTTAACAAACGTCAAAACAGCATCTCCGAGCGATGTTTCGGCAATAAAATATGACTCAATTTTTCCTTCCTGACTATTCTTTGTATTTTCCATTCTTTCATAAAGTTCATCCCATGTTAGAGGAGCTTTTTCAATGTCGTTTTGAATTTGGAACTTGAGAATGCCCATGTATAAGTCTTCAAATGTGCACAGGTCGTAAGTGTCGATGATGCTTTGAATGACTTCATCCACTTCTGGATTGTCCGTAAATGCCGCAATTTCTTCACCTTGTTCAATGGAATTTAGGATTGATTGCTGTTGAATACTTTCCATCTCCGAATCTTGCCTGTGACTGGATTGCGGTCGATTTAAACTTGTCACTTGACTTATCTGAAATGAAGCAGTTTCATTTTCTTCAACCGGCAACGGCTCCGTTACGATTTCCCCAAGGGGTCCTAACTTTTTGGAGTGAGCAAGTTCTTCACTAAGCTTCACAGTCAATGTGTAACCTTGAGCAAACTTGTCCTTTAAATGCTGAATACTTCCACAGCATTGCATTTCACCGTTTATTATTATCCCGAGGCGGTCACAGATGAGTTCACATTCCCCTAAAGTGTTGGAAGTTAAGATAACTGCTTGTCTGGAGTTTTCCATGGAGGAAATTAATTTCCACAGCTTTCTCCTTGTCGCAGGATCCATTCCATTTGTCTGCATAAGCAAGGAACTCATTAAGATTAAATTCTAATCAAGTATTATGATTAAATGATTTCTGAAGATTGCTTACCAGTTCATCGAAAATAATCACTGGAGGATCACCAATTAAAGCAATGACAACGCCAAGACTCCTCTTAATACCTTTGGAGTACTTCCGACCCTGAACATTCGCAATTTCTTGAAGTCTGGCCACCTCCAGGTACTTATCAACCCCCTCCAGAAGTTCATTCCCTTTCAATCCCCTCAACCTTCCAAAAAGGCAAAGCATTTCCTTTCCGGTCAGCCCCTCAATAACCCCATCAAACTGAGGACAGTAGCCAAACCGACTTCTAAACTTGTTCCTTTCCTTTCTTAATGATAACCCATCTAAGAAAGCATCCCCAGACGTTAATTTCTCCTCACCCGTTAAAATTTTCAGCACAATTCCATTTCCATTCATTTCCAACAGCCCAAAACGTTCCCCGTAATGAACTCCAAAACTTAAATCATACACAGCCTGGTAATTTCCAATATTCATTTTGGAAACCACTAAAGCATCTTCATCTGTCAAGCCATTGTAAACCATGAACTTAACTCTTTCCCTCTCTTCAATGACATCTTCATCTTCAACATTGGAACTAGGATAAACCCGATTAATCTTATCTCTCCGTTTAATTTTGACTCCACACTCGATAAGCATTAATATTACAAAGTAGATTACTGCAAGTACAACTAGGGCCAGTAGATCAAAAGATAACCCTGAAACTATCACTCCAGAAGTGTTATCAATTTCACTGCTATTGACTTTCTCCGAGTAAGCTTTCTCCGTCCATTGAAAATAAGGAATTTTCTCAAAACACGGATAGTCCAAACTATAATTAAGTTCTTTGCAGTTTTCTAAAAAACAGATTTTGCATTACATTTCAAATTAATAGCGCGTTTTTTCAAATAGTTACTTCGATAGCTCAGCACAGCATCTCAAAGCCTTTCCAAGATCCTCCTCTCCAATTTCCGTGGCATTCACGTCAAAATCCCAGCGACAGACAATGTCCAAATATTCTTCCGGAATAGAACTGCACTCCAAATTCAAGAAAGAAACACGAGCGTAGGCAGCAAGTGCTCGGGAAAAGCCAAACCCTGGAAACAGGCTTCCAAAAGCGTTCAAGAGGAGTAGGATCAATTGGTGTCCGTTGCAAAACTGGACAAAGTATGTGACCAATGCCAAACCAGTTCCTAATGGGAGCAATTTATTTTAAATAATAAAAATTAACTGTAATTGCGCAAAAATGATGAATACCTGCAATTATATGCGTGCAGATAACCCATTTAAATCCATCCTGGGGGCTTTTTGCAAAGACGCTGCAGACATAAACAAAGAGGATTGCAGGGATGGAGTAAACAAAGAAGATAAGAAAAAGGATCCAAAGCCCTCCATTATTATTAGAAAATATTCGATCCTTCTCAAAGATAAAGACTATTCCAAGAACTCCAAAAATGACAAGAATGGTGAGAAAGAAGTCAATTAAAAAATACGAGCTCCAGTATTGAATCGGATTGATCCCTGTCATAAGCTGAAGAAGCTTTCCGTTAGAAACCCGTTCTTCCGTCGGGTCAATCACGAAGCTCGCCACAAACACCGCCATTGCAATCGACCAGAGAATTAAAACTCCAGAAAAAATCATTCCATTCTCCTTGTAAAAGTCCTGGGCAGGATATAAAAGAATTTTCGAAGGCTCAGGAAGATTATCAATTAAGGGATGAATGGAAGTCCGAATTTGATAAGAATCAAGCACTCCCATTCTTGCCCGGAGGATTGCATTTGTCAAGAGATTTAAAGAAAGTGGGGCAGAGTGTAATGCAGTAGAATGCCAAGCTGTTGCCGTTAAGTTCGTATCCAGAAGCAAATCCTGAGTTTCATAGATTTCCGCAGCCACTACATACTTTTCACTGTCATTTTGCCCCGAAAGGGTCTCCAAATAAGCTTCGAATTCTTCTCCGGAAGATATATTTTTAAACATATTATGTTTTTTATACAGTCCAAGACCTCTTGCATAGGCCCGACCGGTTTTTGAATTGTTTGAGTAAAACGGAATGATTAGGTTCTTATCATTATACGATTCTAAAGTTAGCTCCAAGCGTTTTTGCGGTGATTTCTTAAGGTCATCTTTGGGAAGTTTAAGCAAACTTGATCCAGTCAAGACAATTACGATTGTAATTAAAAGTAAAAATAAGATTTGGAGGATGAAGAGCTTTCCTCTTGACAATAGCAAAAGGTTTTTAATGAGAAGACCCCAACTTTGATGGAGTCGGTCTATTTTGTAAGGACTTTCTTCAGTGATTACTTCATCCTGCACTGAATGAGTTTCTTCTGGCTTGGGCTTTTCTTGAAATGGTACAACAATCAAGTCTCCACTTGTGCTTCCGTAATTAATTTGAAATAAAAGATTTTCCCTGGTAGGCTTTGTAGTATCCGGATAGTATCTTGAGCCTTCCACATCGTATTCAAATGACTTCCGGTGGCAGAGCTCTTTAACTTTGATAAAGACATCTTCCAGGGAAGGATTTTCAATCCGAATACTTTCGATTTTTAACTCGTCTTCTTTCTTTTGAAGGTCTTTGAATAGGGCAGGAAAAAGGGAAGTGTCTTCGGTTGGGAGAGAAATTAAAAGTGCATTTGATTCTTTAAAGTAGGCGCCTTCAACGTGATTTTCCACAGTTTCCAAGATCTGCTTCCGGTCTGCTCCTTCACCGATGGTAATTTCCAAAGAGAATCCAACTCCGTAAAACTTTTTTAAGAAGGAAGGACTTCCACAACACTGGAGCTTCCCATCAATCAAGATTCCAATACGATTCCCTAAAATACTGGCTTCCTCCATACAATGCGTACTTAAAATAATTGTCTTTCCTTCCTTTTGGCTCCATAAAATGTTACAAATTGCTTTTTTATCTTCTTGGTCGAGCCCATTTAAGGGATGGTCCAAGATAAGCACTTCCGGCTTTCCGATTAGAGCACACGCCAGTTGTAGCTTTCTCTTTTCACCCTGGTTTAATTTCTTTGGCAAATAGTTGGATTTTTCTTCCAATTTAAGTTCCTTGAGCAAATCAAGTCCCTCCGTTGAAGCTTCACTAAAAGCTAGCCCCTTAGCTACTCCAAAACATTTTAAATGCTCCATCGCAGTTAACTCCTCAAATAATAAATTATCCTGGGGACAGTAGCCAAGGCTTTTCCTTATCTGATTCATTTTCGTAATATCAAAACCGTTAATTTTCACAGTTCCAGAAGTTGGTGAGGTCAATCCCGTTAGAATTGAAAGGGCTGTTGTTATCCCAGCCCCGCTTTCTCCCAAAAGACAGAAGATTTCTCCTTTGAATATGTTCACAGTGAGATCATCCAAAGCAATTTTCTTTCCATATTCCTTCCGCAAATTCAAAATCTCAATACTTGGAAGCAAACCCTCCTGGTCCTCTTCAAATGGCGATCGAACGTCACTTTCATTTTGTCCTTCTATGTTCTCTTCTACAAGATCCGGACCCTTTTCCAGTACTTCACTTTTTAAATAAGGCTCCATTTGAGTAATCCTTTGCACACTAAATTCCACTGCTAACTCTAGCTCCTTATAATTTGCCCTGTCATCTTCTACTTCATTTTCTGTGGAGGGTTCCAGCTCCATCGAAGATTTACTTTCATCTGGCGTAACCTTGGTTGTCTTCCTGGAGCAGCAGCATTTACCCCATTCCGTGAAA
This sequence comes from Lepidocyrtus fimetarius, assembly GCA_036507315.1. Taxonomy (NCBI): domain Eukaryota; kingdom Metazoa; phylum Arthropoda; class Collembola; order Entomobryomorpha; family Entomobryidae; genus Lepidocyrtus; species Lepidocyrtus fimetarius. The sequence goes on along the minus strand of JAANSO010002993.1, from coordinate 7,506 downwards.
ATGAAGAAAGGGGACCTCCGCACTCCAAACTTCTTTGGAAGTACAGCCTCCAAATAAAAACAAATCAGCAAGTTCACAATGCTTCCCAAAATAATGATCAAAAAGACATGCAAGACTGGAGGAGTCCTTGTTCCTGGAGCAATTTCATGAATGTTATCCCACTTTGCCCCTTCTCCAGTTCTTTCCAGTGCGCAAATGGAACAAAGCATTAAATGAATAGCGACGTTTGGAAGAAAACAAGATGCAAGTTTTGTTGCGTTAGATATCTCGTGGAACTCTATTCCAACGGCTATTCCAAAATAAGGTACGAACCAAAGTAAGACGCCAACGGATAAGGCAAGAACAACTAAATCAAAACAAAATTATTTTTTACCCGTAATTAATTACGAATTATAAAAAGTTATTACCATTGTTAAAAAAGGACGAGATTAGGAAGCAATAAGTACAAGTCCACAACCCCTGAACAATTAAAATCAGCCAAAGTAATTCCACACTTGAATAATTAAGAATTGCCGGGCTGTCACCGCTTCCAATAAAGAAACAGATCGTTGTGAAAGTAACGGTTATGATGAATACGACAAGCCAGGTGAGAAAACAACCTAGCCAGTTAGCCCACTCCGGAAGTCCAGCCATTTTTAAAACTTCTTTCATTTCAGATTGTTTTTCAAAAGCTAGATCAAAGATTATTGTAGGGACCGGGAGGGAAAACGTGAAAATTAACCATAGGGTTAAGATAATTCTGAGAAATAATTGCTGGAAGGTTTCTTCTACTTCCATGAAGCCGACTGAATCATTAGAGTGTGTATATCTTCGAGGAAATCCTTTCAGGGAAATCTAATACGAAACTTAATTATTAGTTAATTTTAACAAAGTAATTAAATATTTACTTTCAAACCTGAATATTCCATTGATTCCGGCCTGCTGACATTTCCTTCATTAAAACCCTATCTAGAACGAGTTGAACTCCCAGAACGCCGGACTCTCGGTAGATTTTGGAGGAATCAAAGTCTAAATCATAAAGTATTAAATTAGTTTAATTAATAATTAACTAATTACTCATTAAAATAATTACCTGTATCATTTTCTACGCTGCGATTTACTAACTCATTAGTCTGCAGCTTATCCCAGTTGGGTCTTATCTTGTACGAAACCTTCTTTCCGATCTCATCCTCTGATAACCCCTCTTCAAATACAATTCCAAACAAAAAATGTACCTTTCTTTGCGTACTGTACCTATCTTTTTGAACCTCCAGATAAAACTCCTCCATTTCCCCCTCGTTTGTAAAATTCCTTACAAGATTGGAAAAATTAGCCCCAGATAATAATTCCAGCTCCTCTTGAAACCTTTCAGATATGCTTTTAGCTACTCCAGATCCTGGGGAAAATCCAATTACGTTTGAGACATTTGGAGTAATGCGGGACAGAAGATTTTCAATCATTTCCTGTGGAGAAAAGGCTTTTAAAACAATTGTGTTTGAAAGTAAAATGTGGAATTGCTTACGTCTTGGGTGTATTCCAAACCGGAAGCTGTGGGGTCATCGGTCGAAGGTTGGTGAACACTGGAAGAATTAGTACGATCAGGTCTTAAGGTTCCAAACAAGTTTCTGTTCCACCAGATCAACCCCCCGGATAAAATTAACGGAAGGCAGAGTTCAAAGAAGAATGTGAGGAAGTGTCGCCTTCGAAATATCGCGTTCTTCCACAGAATGAGAAGGAGTTTGCGGTAGTGGCAGGTCATCTTGAAAACTTTGTATCAAGCGCAAGTTGAATTGGATTGGGATTCAACCGGAAATAGACTTTCAGGATTTTAAATTTTAAGGATTAATTAAACAGATGATTTAAGGAGCCGTTACTATCGCATTGTCTGTTAATAAAAATCCTGTAGAAACCGTTCAAAAACAAATGAATGATTATGAATAATTATGAATAAATGACTGCAGCAGTGAAGGGGATGAATTGGATTTAAAATCAGTGAATAATACAAGTGCCCTTTATTTTTCCTAACAATTTGTGTAATTATATTTGAACAAATGAAGCAATGTTATTGATTTCACAATCCAAAATAGTCATAACCGTGGACCTCTTAAAAGGTCTTATAGGCCCAAAGCAATACCCAATTTGTCTACAAGTCTTCAACTCCATCCGATCCACTTTCCTCTCCAAACCCAGCTTCCAATCCGTTCGAAACCGCTCCCCGTTTTCATTCGGAACCACTCCAATGCTCCCCAGAACAAGGAATATGGAGAGCGCAATAGGCATCAGCAAACACATGCAGTAGAAGCTCATTGGAGAAAGTTCGCTGTTGAACTTAATAGCCGCAGCCCCCGCAGAGGTCACCCCTACAAAGCCCATTGTTATCAACTACGAGAACATGCATCTCGATGATTTCATTTGCGACTTTCATTATCATTTCCAATTTCCGGTAGAGCCTTAGTCCCGAGAGGAACTCTCGAGGAGAGTTTATGTTTTTTGACAATGTCTGCATCATATTTCCCAATGCGAGGGTTTGGTACAGTCCGAATGTGAGAGTTGACATGGTGCACATTGAAGTAATGCTGTAAATCAATCCTGCAGCAAATTTCATCCCATATTTCAAAACCGGTTTGTTTTTCTCCAATTCTCCAAAGTACGGCTTTGTAATCATCACACGAATGATATCAAATTCAACCTTGAACGGAAACAGCAACGAAATTATTCCAAATCCCCCGACTGATATTGCAGTACCCAGCAAAGTTATATAGTTTATCATTTCCAAGATTTTTTCCCGAATTGGTGACATTTTACCTGATCTTGACTTTTGCATTGCCTGTTCCGCGTTGAATATCTGAAACAGATTTGGAGCCAGGTAGCAAGATTCAATTTGATATTTCTCAGAAATGTATGCCAGGCTTAAGGAGATTGTATTGTATGCAAATAAGCAAGCAATGTGAGCAACCTCCTCCAAGTTCTTAAGTAATCCCCCATTTGAATAAATGATTTGGATTCTCCAAGCGAATGCGATCATGTAAACAAGTGATCCGTACTTGTCGATTTTCCAGGCAAGCTTTCTCCATAATTGGAATAGGGACGGAACCTGTAAGCAGCCTATTTTAAACGCAGGCTTTTCTTGATTAGCTTGCTTTGATGTCTGCATTCGAAGTCCCGTAGAATCCAGATAGAAATATGGAAATTCAATGAATTTTTGAAGGGCTAGGCAAGAATTTATGCATGCATGTTGAAAACTCATTTTGGCGAAAGCTATTTGCAAAAATTTTAAACTAAATCTTGAAAAAGTGGTAAAAAAATTGCAAGTATACGACATTAACAAATAAAAAAGCTGCATGAACAAAGGGTTTGTGAATGATAATGTAATTCAAGTCTTTCTCCAGTAATTTTCCCCGGATACCTACGGACTAAAACACGTTTTAGCAATATTTGCTAATTTCACCTACTAAATAATATTTTTTCAAACAACAAATTTCCTTTGTTAAAAATTATAAATTGTGTCTTTGTTTACCAGACTGCAATTTTAAACTTTAAACGTCAGTACTAAAACATGGAAAACAGTTAAATTTGCATTTAAGTAGTTATTGCAATTTTAAATAAAACATTTACATTTAAAACAAGTTTACGTGAATTATGTTAGTTATGATGTATGCTTTGCTATACATGGAAATGAATAATGCCATTGTTTATCTTTAGTAATAATAAATTTATCGCACAACACGTGTAGTTTGTTGATCCGTTACAATGCAAAACACTTGTCGTTAATTTGCAGCAAACAGTCTGATCAGTTTATTTTTAGCTCTTTCGAAAACAAAATATTTGCTTTGTTTAAAATCAAAATAATCTTTTCAATCTATAATGAAATGGGTCAATGTAATCATAATCAAAAATAGTGATCCAAAGGTCTAGTAGGTGCAAAACAATCACATGATAATCTTGTGGCTCCATTCTTTCCACTTTTTATTTGTATTTTATAATCATTCCAAAACCATTTTCCGTTTCCAACTAGGAAATTCCCCAACACGACACAGAATCCCCTGTCCGATTAAAATCATAAAGTTGACATATAAATACAAGTTAATTGGCACCTTAAAATTTTAATCATTAATTATTTATCGAACAATTGTATTTTAATCTCTAGTTATTTACAACTTACGTATATTTATCAAGATTTATCGCATAATTACATGTCAGAAACTTCCAACTCTGTAGTACAAAACTATCGTTACCTATCAATTTAATCAATTTAGTGATTTTAATCAATCATAGCATTCATGTTAAAGCTTTACATGCATTCAATCACTAATCTAATTAACGTATTGCTTACGTTATTATACTGATAAAACACGATACATCTGGACAATCTTGATAAGTTTTAATCAATTTAATAATCTAACTGCGCATACCAACCTTAAAATAAGTTTTGTATAAAATCCAAATCAAGTGACCAAACGCGATCATTATATCATTATTTTTCCCCATAAAATAATTTGGTCTCAATTATGAATTCCACAGCAATTAAAGTTAGTTTTCTACTGGCCACTCTTGGTGTGGCATTGGGTGCTACGGTAGTGAAACCGGAACTGGCAAACTCCGACCCCTTCCCCCATTTTGAAACTGACGAAGTCTTCACCTGCGGCGGTGTCATCAGAGAAGCCTCAGAACAAATTTTGTACAAGCCATTCCGTCATGTTGAAGCAAATGAAAGATGCGTTTGGATTGTTGCCGTGCCCGAAGCTTCATCTTATCGTGTTAGGCTCCACCATTCTGGCTTTGAGCCATCCAGCAGCAACCTTAACATAGCTGGAGTCACTAGCCCCAATTGGTTCCCACTTGATTTAGTTTATCCTGAAGAGTAAGTCCTTTTTATTTTAAATTCAATGTAAAAATTTTAAAATGGAGTTTAATCTTAATTAAAAACTAGTTTGAGCTCTTCCTGGACTTACATTCACTACTCCAACGCTTTAGTAATCACCTTCCACACCTCCAATGAAACCTCAACTACCGGATTCGCCTTAGAATACGAAGTTGTTGAAAGAAGCTCAACCACTTCTAAAAATTCAACTTATTCCGTTATTGATGCAAACACACTCTGGGTTAAACACCCTGAAGGCAGAGATTCTTACGATAACGCCGAAGCGTCAATTTTCGCCATTCCCCCACCCAACAACTTTCAAATTGAAGGACATTCCAGACAAGTTACTTACAGCCGAATCGGATTGGAACCGGGTTGCTATGATAAGCTGTCAGTTTATCATTTTAACCCTGCTATAAACCGTCACGATTTTCTAGGAAAGTAAGTCAACTGAAGGTTTATAACTTCTTTTTAACAAAGATATTTTAATTAACTTTTATTTCCTTAGCATTTGTGACACCACAAACGTACAACCGATTAAAACCATTGACACCAGCCTGTTAATTTTTAAAAGTGACAACAGCGTTACTGGACCCGGCTTCAACTTGGCATTTCCTAGCTGCGGTGCTTAGAAATTTAATGTAACTTAATTATTGTAATTATTTACAGCGAATTAATAAAAGAAAATTTTATTCAGTTTCAATCAGTCAAAAATCATAGGCAAAACAAAAATAGAAACCACACACTTGAAAGCCTCTCTTTCCAGCATAAAATCCAAACCCGATGACTTTTGCTTCCACTCCGTCCGTTATAATAAACCCCGTATCGATTTCAAAAAAAGTCAATCTCACATGATCCGAATATTTTTTCTCAAAATAACCAAGCCTAGCCATAGCCCCAAGACCAACTTCTCCACCTGCGTAAACAACTTTCTTTTCCTTTGATCGATACATTCCTATTTCTGCCCCAGCATTAGGTATCTACTCCGAATCGCTAAAAATTTAATTTTTTAGTTAAAAACTGTCTGGGGTTAAAAGTTAAATTAGAATTTTACAAATTATTGGACTCTGCGGTTGCATAAAGCAGTTCTTCCTTTATAGTACGATTGAATATTCTAGTATATAGGCACTACTGCTACAGACGCGTATGAATGACCTGGCTCGTTTTTTAAGTCCTTTGGAATTCTTCCCCCCAAGCCTAATTTTAATTTCATAAAGAGCTTTTTGAAACTTTTAAATAAATACAAATAAGTAAAATTATATATGAGTGATGATGGTCTTACCTGCATTCAAAGTTCCCGAGACAATCATAAGTAATTTCAGGTATTTTAAGCCTACCATTTTTCTAAAGAAAACTATTTTGTTTTAAAATAATTTATTAACTTTGCAAGGATTTCACCTCTTTTTAAAAGTTGTTGAATTTTCAAGGTAAAGTTATGTCAAATAGTGTCTAGCTCACTGCACAGAATACGTCTGATGTATTTAATTTTAGTTTTATTTTGGGCAAAACTTTTTCATAAAGCATTACAATTGATTATTGCTGTAACCGTATTATGCAAAGCTTTGCAAAAACTAAATTGGAAACGCAATTTAATTTCCTTTAACATATAATCACAAGTATTTTCTGGTTGTATGATGCATAATTGAAAATATGCTATAGCATAAACCAAACTAAAAAGCGTGCGCTGCGTACTTTATAGTTTAAAGCATGGATTAAAAATTTCCACAGAATTTGTCCAATTTATGCTTCAAAACCTTTCTCAAGCTGAGAATTTACAATTTGATTATATTTTACGACTGTATCTGCGGAGTCATGAAGTCAACATTGAATTGAATTTTTGTCCTACTTGATAATCGAATTTTTTTATAGCTCGTAAACTCATACTGAAAATAAACAAAATTTGTGCCCGTAGTATTTCTAAAGTAATTAGAAAGAAACAAGCCTGCAAATTATGGACTAGCCTACTCCGTTTGTTTTAAAAGAACGGATAACTTTGTTACGGCGAATAACTGCATCGGTTACCTTTAGTGTTAAGGCGAGCTTCACTTGTTCATAAGTATGAAATTACGAAACTCACGTTAAGTACTTTCCTAATTACTATATTCGCTAGACCAAAAAAGATTATTAAATATTATAAAATGAGTTGGATCATATAATTAAAATGGACCCCAGTGCTTAATGTATAGTAGGTGGATCCTGAAGACAGTCAATTTATCATTCATGTCAGAGGTATTAACGTGTAATCGGCAATTTTTATTCACACAGATCAATTAAAATGGAAGCTGGTCAATAAGTTAAATAATTAAATAATATTTGACAATTATTTACCATTCACCTGCCAATCAAACATGAAATTTAATCCAGTTAACGTGAGCATGGAACCACTTTAAAATGAACATAAATTATAAAAGTTCAGGTATTCTCTATTGAGATTCAACAGTGTAATGAGCAAAACTAATCTTTAATCATCAAATTAATTATGTTCGGTGATTTTTGGACTATTAAATGTCATGTTCTTGTCAAAACTGCTAACGTGTAATCAGCATGTTAATTATGTTCTCGTTGAATTGAAAAACAATTTCTCACCGATTCTCCAAATAATTAAAATGTTAACGTCAAAAGTAGTCAAGTGGCTGGCACGTTTTTATTTTTATGGTAAAACAAAC
>JAANSO010002992.1:0-12282 GCA_036507315.1 Lepidocyrtus fimetarius | reverse complement strand
GATAGCAAAGTATCAGTTTATATAATTAGGGTTGAATTGGCCCATTTTTATTCTTTTGTGAATAGTTGGATTGATTTTTTCAATGCTAAAGAAACCTAATTTTATCGGCACGAAAAATAACTCTTGAAGAATCAGGAAGAAGCTTGAATTACATTGTTATAAAAATATGCAGCTTATTATTCAAAACGTTTCACTTTCGCTCGGAACACGAAAGGATTCAGTAAGTAAGATGTGAGCGATAAAAAAGTGTAAAGATTAGACGAGACCTACTTTTATCGTTTAAAACAATTACTGATAATTACAGAAAGGAAATTGTTATTCATACAATATCCACTCTCAGATCGTGTTTTATGGAAGAATCTCCTGTTTTTTGTAGTTAATTTACCTTTAAATCATTCATCAGCTTATTCTCGGCCGACTGTCACTTTCGTTTGTGAATCAGGTTGGTGCACTGTACACATAATCTGGCGTTAGCGTTAACGTATACTTTCTAAATAAAATATCAGAATTCATAAAATCTCTTTATTAAATCACGAGAAAGTCAGCAAAAGCATTAGGTATGCTTTGATAGTTTCAAGAATTATTCAAATCTTATAAGTTTACATGGATTATGGCACTTCTCATTAGGTACTTTGGTACATCGTTCCCATTCACGGTGTTTCAAGTTTGTAAAGTGTACTGTGTCAAAACAGAAAATTTGTGATTGTTCACTAGTACAGAATATTATTTGAAGCGTGTCGATTCTGATGTCTGGTAAAATATTAAAAAATCCCCGCTCAACTAAACATAATTCAAGTAAGTACATTTTTGCATCAAAAGTTTTAAAATTTGATTTTGGTTAATTTTTAGTTTCTTTTAGTCATACGCAGAAATTTGAACTGTCTGTCACCGTAAAATCTGTTGTTAATGTAGAGATTTACTTTACTCGTGAATTCAATAAATTAATGAAACAAGTGATAATGCATAGAAAGTATTCAAACATTTGATCTGAAACAGCATTGTTAAATTTAGCAAAGTTTATAATTATTTTAAAAACATATTTGATTAATCCGAGTCGAAGAAAATTTTCTTTGGTCATAACATAAGAAGGACAGATCAGAGTACAGGAAAGTAATGAACGCGATAAAATTCAATCGACTTCTTTTGAGTAGGTTAATGCAAATAAATTGCATTATTTTTCAATTTACATTAGTCGTCTTTTCTAACATACGAGAAATGATAAGCTATTAGAATCTACTAGAGAGATAGAGAAATATTATACTTCAGCCAAGCGCCTGGTGGCTTTTTTGTTCTTTCTTCATCATTCTCAGAACAACTTAAAGTTGTAAAGCCTTGCAAAAGGAACTCCAACTTCCGATCTATTTTCCTGGTTTCTGACAATTAGAAAGGGATATGAAACGTTGAATATTATTTTATGGTTGAGTGATTATGACGAGGAGAGGATGACTGTTTACGGTGGAGTTGCTTCTTGGCGGAGTCGAGAAAATTCAAGTACACTCCCTCTCCTCCTACTATCATCCTCCCCCTCTTTAATTTGTATTGACGGTTCATAGACTCGTCCATTTGTCATATACAAAGCAAAATAGCACAAAACTATAACGGTAGATGTTCACTCTGTTTTGTACATAATTATCTTAAAATAAAAAATTAAGAAAAACAGATGTGAAAGGGATACTTTATGATGCGTTGTCAATCAGTGCCGAATCGTCAATAAAAAGAACATGCTACTTAAGTCATCAACATTATTATAGTCACAGTTTGGCATACTTCTTTTCCTGAAAACCTCCCTTTGTTTACAGAAGCATTAAAAATATGTAAAATGCACGACAACTGTCAATAATATTACTCAAACAAAAGGAAATGACAAAAATTCAAACTTTGATGAATCGAAATATGACAGGTTTTGTTGTGGCAAACCTAAACTAGGAATATTTTATTCTTCCTAAAAAAATCATTAAAATAGAATCTCAACGTTAGTTGCGAATTGTTGTAATAATTGGGTTATCGTAATTTGTAAAACGCATTCATTCAGAATCTGTTAGGCTTGCATTGACATAAACCTTCATATTTGAAGCTTTGTTTACGCACTTGAATTCAATACTTGTTGGTGTCTTGAGAAATAACGACAAGGCTTTGATACCCCAAGAAGGTTAAGAACATAGATAAGTGCAAAAGTGAGTAAACGATACTAATTAAATTGCTAATAATTTATGCAAACGGTTATATTACAACGGTGTGTTTAGCTGTACCAAGTAACCCCAATTTGGTAGTAAAAGTGTATAGGAACAAATTATCGAAATGAGCCTATGCGTGTAACTCTTACTTTCATTTATGAGAAGAAATATGAAAAAGTGTTTAACAACGTTCTCATGAAAAAGGATTTGCCTGTCAACCCAATTAAAGTTTGAAACTGAATGTACTTTGTACTATTAAAGGGTTACAAAGCAGCTGTGGCTTATCCGATACGGTTTTCATTTTCATTCAACTTGTTAAACAGTGACTGAGAATGATGAAGTCACGAAAAGTTGTGCGAAAAAAACTTACAGTTTCAAATCGTTGCAGAACAGCGTGTCGTATTTTGCTCTACCTTCCTCATTTATTCATTCATGAGAAAACCACAGGCAGGGCAAAGTGTAAATTGTTTGGGGCATTTTCCCACGATATTTGCCACTTTCATTGTCTACGAGTCTAAAAGATATGAAAAATGAGCTGATGCAGTTCAAATCGGTTTTGAACGAGCGTAAAAGCATAATTTAAGATCTTTTTGGGTGACAAATTAGTTAAATTCTGTATAAAGTTGATTAATTGATTAGCTATACAACAATGTCAAAACCATTACAATTTGCATAAAAATTTGGTTGTAACAACTCACTAGCTGCAAGGTCCTGGAACAGATTCCGTATATCATTATTAGGTCATCATCATCAACTAAAGCATTTTTTGTGTTCAATTAGCAAAGTCAAATTAGTGACTTTTTCTGGAAAGTTAATTAAAGTATCAAATTACAAACAATTTAATCAATACTGTTATCTTTTTCAGACAATTCATTCAACAAAAGGAAGTTATCTTTCATCCAAAATGACACCAGTATTAGTATTAACAATGGACTCTGACAGACTGCGCAGTTTTAAGAGAAGACATACCTCATTTCTTTCTACAATAGCAGCCATACTCATTTTACCGATAATAGGATCAAATTCACAAAATTCCACTGGAGCAGCAGATTTTAAAAGTGAAAATAACGGGTTCTTTGTTCAAATTCCACATTCAAATCCACCAACAGTTCGTCCACCTCCTTACACAATTTCACACAATAAATGCCCGGGTATGGAATATTTTTACATTTACGAGTTCGTTCTAAATACAAACTTTACCAAATAAAACATTTTTCATTTTAGCACAAAATGTGAGAGAAAATTGGATTGATACTTTGTGTGGCGACTTGAACACAGGTTACGTACCACAGAATCCAATGGGCCATAAATTTTACGATGGTGGAACTTATCCCTTGTAAGTCGTGGAAAATCATTCATTGTCAGCTCGGATGGCTTGTGAAGTTATGCTGTGTGAATAATTGATTTTAACATTGTTACAGCGAAACAATAAAAAACAAAACCTTGGAGTTCTTCCGGCGTGCTTTACCTATTCTTAAATCTGACAAATCTCTTCCCAAAGTTGCAAAGTTTGCACAAATCGGGGGACTACAACCTTTATCGTATGAAAACCCAAATCATCAAATTACTTCGTTTTTTATATTGTCTTTTTAATTTTTTATCTGCAACTATTATTCAATTATTTTAGGAAACATTTGTACCGTGCAAAGCGAGGTTTGGCTACAAGAGAACCTGCCGATCCAAACCCCGTGCTTTTTGATGCTTCATATCCCGACAGTTTTTATTATGACGATCCAATCACATCACTTTTGAATACTCGACCTAGAAGACAACACAGGGGCACTGCCGCTACTGCAGCGTCTCCCACTGCTGGTGGAAATGGCTTCTGTGAAAGTAGATTGTGAGTTTATGAATAAGGCTTGACAAACTAATTTTTTACTAAAAATTAGCAAAATTCACTTGAAAATTTTCCTCTTACATTTCAGAATGGGCTATTACAATCGATTATGTAAACTTTACAACGCCATGTGGGGAAAAGCCCCACATAACATCAATCGAGATTCATCCTCCATTGAAGTCAGACGTCAGCACGGGACCACATCACCTCATCTTCACAGCCATAGAAGCCACAGTGGCCACGCGTACAGCACCCCAAACCCAAAGAAACAATTTCGTCAAGCTTTCCACACACGGCCAGACATGACGGTCGGAGAAAGTGACTGGACCAAGGCTTCCAAACATCTTCAACAAAATCCTCAAGTTTCCCCTAATGGCTTAAACATCCTAAATTCTGCAGATTTACCTCCCACGCCTTGTCCTTCAGCAGCTGAATATCTTACTCCAGTTTTTGCCAGAAATCATGAAGGTGGCTTGGAGATATGTAGTTCAAATTCCAAAGGAGGGCTACTTCACTCAAACTGTAGAGGTTACGAAATGCCTCAAATCCAATTGTTACTATATGGAAGGCACCTGTAAAACATCTCCCCGCTGGCAAAGTCTTCTTGTTGCAGAGCTATTTTACCCCGACACAACTTTCCCGACAACTCAAAAGCCAACAACAACGACCACGACAAAATCCACCTCAACAAAAATCCCGTCATTGCCATTCCTTGACCCCGAAAATTACCCAGATTACTTGTACAGCAAAGGGGCCTCCGCATCTTTGGAAAATATGAGTAGTAACACGTACAGTAATGAATTGGGGATGCCGTTTAAACGAAGATCGATAAGGTCAGTCAAAGAAGTCAGCCAACAAGCTTGTGACGGTTATGATGATGTTGGATGTTATCAAGTTAGACTATTCTATGACTGGTTCCTCATCCCAGGCTCGTGTAAATGCTGGAGAAGACAGTTTGACTTTACAATGAGGACGAATCATGGATAAGGGATATTTTAGCTTTTAGTAAATTATTTTTTAAAAAGTTTTGTTCAAATACAATGCAATGAAATGGAGTCCTGAGTTGAAGTATGATCAAAGGAAAGAGACAGTCAAACTTATATTTTTCGCAAATGTTTTGTAATAACATAACCAACAAACCCATAATCAACCATTTGTAAGTTAACTCCGGTACAATAGCTACACGTGTTAATACATACAGTACAGTTAGTACAGTATTCATACCTAGAATTCCTTCCTGTGAATGTATCTATAATTTTAGATTCATTATGTATGGGTAAAATAAAATGTGTCATTATTAAATATACTCCCGGCTATTAAAAACATACACTAATTAATTCTATAAATAACCAATCTATTTGTCATTTTACTCATAATTTTATGCATATTATGCATAGCTTTTCTGATCTATGGAATTAAGAGTCGTGTGCGTGCTTTGTTCGCTCACTCACGTGGCTTTTGAATACCAAATTAGCAGACTTGCAGTCTCTCAAAACCTTTCAAAGAACAGCTGTGATGATTCTAACGAACATTTTTGTGAATAAAATACATTTTAATTGGTGAAATAATTTAATTAATCTGAAATGAAGATACGGATTTCGCTATAAATGAGCTATTCATTCACTAATATTGTTCAAAGTTCTGTTTAAAATGTAAGGAATCAGTTTGATCAATACTTGTACGCTTCTCATTTTTTTCTTCCGGTTATCTCTAGATCACCATGGTCAATTTGCCATTATGTCTGAGCAGAGAAAGCACTGCTTTTAATTTAAAAGCATTTTGGGAATCACAAAAGGATTCTAAAGTGATTACAAAGTTTACTTTATATAGTTAACTTATCGAAGGAAATTAAAGCGATCCAAGACAATCTTTTGAAAGTTTATAGAACTTCTAAAGGTTCCCAGTTCTCCAATAAGATATTTAAAATGCCAGCCCCATCAGTTGCAAAGGTTGCGAAAGAGGCTCGAGGTGGAGGAGGTGGATGGAGGGGAAGGGGATAAGGACAAGAAGAAAGTGAAAACACTGGAAAATAGTTCCTCCTCTGGTGACTCAATGAACAAGGATAAACCACAGAAAGAGAAACCTGTGAAGAAAAGAAAAGATGGAACTCCAAATAAGATGAGTTTTGACGTGGACGAGTTGGAAGAAGGGTTGTATGTTCAGGTGGAAGATGAAGAGGATGTCGAAGAGGTGGTTGAATACGAAGAAATACCGGAAGGAGAAGACCCTGAAGCACCAGCAGCTTCAGCAGGTTGTATAGGACAATTGAATTTTTAATGGGTTATTTAAGGAAAGTATGTGTAATGCGTTCTTGACAATTTTAGACCCAACTAAAAAGGACGCTCCAAAGGAAAATTGGGCGGATAATATTAAACCTGTGGTGGATGACGGTTCAGGTTACAAAATACGACCTGATTTATCCCAAAAGTTTCGTCCAGGAACTGTTCAAATTATCATTGAGAATGCTATCAAGGATAAATTAGAAGGGAAGGAGTATTCCACGGAAGAATGTGAAGAATGGGTGAAGCAAATTGGAGATGATGTCCACGAAAGGGTGAAGAGTCAAAATTACAAACGCTATAAAATTATAACCCAAATAACACTGGGCGAACGAAGGGGTGAAGGAGCTTCAAGTGCCACGAGGTGCTTGTGGGATGCAGAAGCAGATTGTATGGCCACGTATACCTTTCTCAACGTAAGTTTGCATAGACTTTAAATAAAAATACCTACTTGTTAATGTTTTTGGTAATTAATTTTATTGTTTATCTATAGGATTCAATATTTTGCAACGGAACTGTCTACGGAATATATTTTTATTGAGGATCAGACTTAAGCTTGTTACATACATATGAATAATGATATGAACTTATTTATAACAACCCATCTATTGACTCTCCTTTTAATGCTTTTTAATAACGAATAAGTAATACTTTATACTTTTTATACATACAGAATAATATAAGTGCAGCGGATAATAATAATTAAACATGAATTTTAGTTTTGATCTCCCAAATTCGACATTTCCATCTCATCTCTTACACTATTATTTCTTGCAACCATTGCCTTAACATTTCTAGCGTGTGTAGATCGTGGCGGCTGTGCCCCTCCGCCGATTTGACATCCTAGAGGATCCCACTGACGATGCCAGACTGTTTCTATCTGATTGTGCTTGAACTGCATAAGAAGCTCGTCGGGCACCTAATATTGTCCCTCTTCTCTCCTGCATAGCTTTAAATGTTTTCCTATTCTTTTCACTCTGGAACAATCTACTACTTTTTCTGTTTTCAGTATCTGATATAAAATTATACATAGTTTTTAGCCTTATAGTAAAAAGGTTTGCATTTTAGTTAAAAGTGTATTTTTATAGCTCAATGTTAACTCAACTTACCTTCTATGTTTTTTCTGAAATTTCCAACCAAATCCGTTGGTTTTTTGGTACTGGTTTTTGTCTGCTGCAAATTATGAATTGTTTTCCGTCTACCAGCAGGAAACATTGAGCTTCGAGGATCTTTATTTGGCGATTGTTTCGCTGTAATTAAAATAATCATAAAATCAATCTGTCGGTTTATGTTTTTTAAAAAGCAATAGCTACTATTTTTTACCATCAAGCTTAGCTTTCTGTAGCTTTCTTATCAATCCGATCCCGTCTTTTTGCATAGACGTGTCTTGATTTTCAGAGGATTTTGAACTACCGTTCATGAACTGGAATAAAACTGTCATTGCCATAATGTGCAAAAATGTTCCAAGACGGTGATAACACATTCCAATAAACTGAATAGCAAGAACAAGCCCAAACACGCCGACAAAAATAAGACCAATTGGTTCCAGTTCGAGATACTCAAATGAAACGTCCACCTTAGTGGATAGTGGTTCATATGTCACATTGACTTTTGCACCAAAAGGCCAATTAATATGAACCGTGTTCTTTTCCAGTTGTAGAAGAAAAATCAGAATGACGAAAACGGCATTGCACATGATAAATGTGAATGCAACTTTGTTACGAAGATCTTTGAGTTTTGCAGCCATTTCCTCCTGTTCTTTTTTATTCTCGTCAAGTGGAAGCAAATATTTATCAATCATGGCTTTCCAAAACCTAATCTCTGGACCAGGTAGGAAATCAGAGTTAAAATTTTGTAAATCTTTGTCATCCATCCATACTGGATTCATTAAGTCGTGCCTTGTTTCCTTTTCTAAAAAGCAAGCATTACCATTTTAAAAATTAGCCATAACCTGAGGCCAAACACAATATTTGTTTCAACTAACCCTTTGAGGTTTCACTATCAGTTTGGTCAGACCCTGCAGTAGAATCATTTGATTTTCCTTGAGGTGGAAGAAGATTATCTTTCTCATCCAAATCCACTTCCATGAGCGGTGGTAAGCCTCCTGAACTTGATCCAGCCACAGAGAGCCTTCTTGCGTATGAGGTCTGTCTATCCACTGACTTCTCAATAACTTCCAACTTTTTGGAAACGTCATTAAGGACCACCGTGATAGCGTCTAACTTTACTTTCTGCTCATCAGGTTTATTACTTACGCAGCACATGAGCTTGAACAACCCTGCACAAGAAAATTCTATAGAACCATCAGCGTCCTTCCCGTCTTTACCTCCACCGGCAGGAATCAACCCTCCAAAATAACCTTTCTTCTTTTTTTGCTGTTGCTCTTGCTTGGCTTTCTCTTCTTCTTCCTTCTCTGCTGCCAACTCTTGCGTAGTCTTTTCCGTTGGGACTTCTCTTGTGCCCCAAGAAACATTGTTTAAATTAAACAGAGAGTAAATGATGAGGAGAAGATACATGGAGGGAATAGTTATGTAATAAAGGAATCCATGGGGTAAGCAACCAAATTCCAGGGGATGAATTAGTCCAGCAATTATAAAACTACCTGCGACAATCATTAAAAACAAAGTGGATGGGGCAAGTGGGCCGTCTTCAGAAATTTGTAGGATTATGGCAACCACTACCGCTACCATTGCCAAAGCATAAATTGTCGTCAAAATTTCCGCAAACAAAAGTTGAATATCCGCTTTGAAGAAGAAGCAAACAAGAATGAAGAGCAAAAGTGGGATGAAATTGTACATAAAACTGGTCCATTGGCCAAGTTTGAAAGCTACAGCAAATGCTCCAACCAACATAAGAAAAATTGTGCCAGGGCCAAGGATTGATCCAACCATTAGAAACATTTGGTAGAAAATGTATGGATAAGAAATGTCTGGGTTTTGCTTAACGGTTTTTCCTCCATCCATCAGCAAATCTAAGATGTTGGCCATAGTCGAAGGTACCCAGCGACGCCGTTGATTAAAAAACTCTCGAAAGCCCTAAGAATGAAAGTGTTAAGACAAGGATTCTTAGCACTTGGTTTGAATGAACCGTAGGCTAATATCCAGGTAACTTGGATAATATTAGCCTATGTGAACGAATCAGCATTTTATTTTAATAAGTAGAAGAGTTACCTCAGGAGCGTGCGTTTTAGCATCCGAAGCGGCAGAATATTCAACACGCCAGCCCCGCTGAAGCAGCAAGGTACAAAGCCATCGATCCTCACCTTGATCATACTGTAAATTTTCATGAATTTCAAAAATCCCATAAACTTTAGCATTTTTTATACAGCATTCGGCAATTAAAGTTTCAATTGTACTTGTACAGTTAAAATTGGTGGGAGGTTATTATGGGTTTAAGTGAGAGGATTTTAATTATAGATCAAATAGGGAACAGTTTAAATTAAAATAATACCTGAACATAATGGCGAGGCTCGGTGGCTTTTGTCGTGTACCTCCTCATAACGTTGTAATCCATGAGTGCCTTAGCTCTGAATAAGCTGAAGCAACCAGGACTGCACAAAACGCACCCGAATACGTGTTCCGTAGCCTTTTGAAACCAATGACCAACCTAAAACGTCAAATATGGGACACATTGTAGCTCTATGTTTTTTAATATCAACAGCAAATAGGTAAGCAAACACCCAAATGTCCAAAAATATGTTTTAAAAAGCTATGTACAGTACTGTTTTAACAAGACTCACCGCATACTCAAATTTCTGATACCAAACCATCGGACCACCACCAATGGGGTGAATACGACCACATGCTGCTCCTAGATTTTTATTTTTTCTCATTAAATCCACCAATAGTTGTACAGCTTTTGGCTGGAAGTCGATATCTCCATCCAAAGCCAAAAGGAAAGTATTTTCTGCAATTACTTCCTTCCGGTCGGTTTCACCTTCAAGGTCCTTGTTGTCGGTTAATAGATATCCAAGTAAGTAGTACATATACATGCATTGACTCCATCTCTTTTTGTGTCGAATTTTGTCTTTATTTTTTATATGACAGGTGAGTTTAGTCCGGCCAGGGAGAATCCATTCAAGTCGACTCTCCATACGGAGTAGGAATTTTCTTTGGAGTACGAAGTTGAATATCGTTACTTTGATGTACATGAGCAGCCGCTACTTCCAATTGACTAATGAAATCTCTTACGAATGAATTGATTGTAACGGGGGAATGCAAGTCTTTTGGATTAATTCTTACGAACGCGTCATCAAAGAAAATGTGAGCTAAATAGAAATGAAAATTTCATTATGAAATTTTCATGAAAGTTGAATAGAACTGAAAATTGAAATCATAAACTTATCAATTTTTACTTTCAAATTCATAGTATCCAATTTCCTCGTCTTTAAATCCAAGTTCATGTTTAGCAATCCATTTCGTAGCATAGTCATCATCCATCCGGAAAATACTTTTTAGCATTTCAATCATTTCCTCCTTATTTTCATGCCACATTGTGGCACAAGCCTTAATTTTGGGAATTGAATCTTCGGGTCGAATATTGCTTTGATTAATGCCATACGAGAAAACAGGCATAGGAGGAGCCTCAATGCTCCCACCATNCTCAATGCTCCCACCATCGTCCCTTTCATTATCCCCATTATTGTTTTCAAGTTCATCTTCTTCGTCTATCTCCAAATCAGTCTCATCGCGTCTCCTGTTTAATGCCAAAGTTTGATCAACAAGGAAAGCGTTGTACATTGGCGTTGCAAAAACATTCTCAGTCCGTGCCAATCTAAAGCCTTTTGGAGACCAGATGTGAACAGTAATCCAGGTTTGTGAAAGAAGCCAAAGTATCCAAACCCATGTATGTTCTGCAACAAAGAAATCATTCCAGAACTCCCCTTGTGGGCACGTCCACCATAAATATCCAGGAAATACGGAATCCCAAAAGCAGACTTGTGTGTGTCGAACCCCACACAATGAAGCTAAAACTGTGAGTGTTGTAGGAACTGCCAAGAGGGTAGGAAAGGAGTAGCTGAATATTTGAATAAGAATTCTGCAAGCTACTTTCCCGATAATGTAGGCAAAATATGCAGTTGCCATTTGGACCCCCATGACATACAACACGGCATTCTTATTATTGGGTTCAAGAAAAGAGCCAGGATTCAAATAGTTCTCTTCCGGTTGTTCCTGCTGTGATTCTTCCACAGGTGGACGTTTCTGCATGTTAATAATTGATAATTTTTATTATTTGTATAGGTAGTTGTTTAACAATAATTCAAATGATTTCAGATTGCCCCAAACCTCTGAAATAATATTATTATGTCTCTTAAAACCAGCTTCAAACTTATCAAATGCAACAGTCCAGCTCCCCTCGTTGACCTTCGTGGCGACCACCAACATAGCCAAAAACACTGCCATTTTCCAAACGGATACGAAAAGATACGTGAAATATCTGGTGCGTCTCAATCTCAATCTCTTCATTTTTGCCAACTTTTGAATAATTGTAAATGGTGAAGTTCCTTCAACAAAATTCTCCCACCACCCACAGGAAATTAAAAATACACTAATGGGGATCAACCACGGATGATCATCTGCTTTCTGAGGGGCAAACAAAGGCCATACGAAGAGTGATGTCAGTTGGAATAGGATGGCGATGATGTCCAGGACATTTCGGAGTACCCACTGGGTATCGTAACCCCGGGAAAGCAGTGCCAGGATGCCAGGAACTATGCACATGGCATTTGTCAACATTGCTCCCTTCACGGAATCCATTGTAGGTAGAACCATGTACACCAATAAAGCCATCCCAATCGTGTGAAGCGTCTATGAAGTTCATTAAAGCAAAACCATGACCATTAAATTGTTTAACATACGCAGTGGCAGTATAATATGAAAAAGGTATATGTTATTGAAAAAATTACTTCAAAGAAAAATGGAAGAAAAAATTGAAGAACCGTTGGCCTTTCATGTCCCTTGAAAACTATCATTCTCAGCGATCTAAGAAAGGT
>JAANSO010002991.1:0-12285 GCA_036507315.1 Lepidocyrtus fimetarius | reverse complement strand
AACAAAATCTTTTTTAAATTGTTCATTTCCTTTTGTTTTTCAAAAGCAGACATTTGTCGCTTCCGGGGATTATTGCTTGGAGAAGAGGAGGAGACATTGGGACCCAAACCTGTGGAGTTATCCGATTTTGAAGTATTCAAAGAAAAAGTCAATCCAGCGGTCATGTCCCTATTTCTCTTTTTGTTCTTTCTGGAACCAGAAGACAAAGCCAGGGAAGGAGACATTAAATTCTTTGTACTTTCCTTCACCTTTGCCGTGATTATTTCCTTCTTTTCCTCTTTTAACTGTTTGAACATTTTTGTTTTCGTAACAGCTCCACATTTCCCACATGTGAGTTCCTTTAAAAATAAGATTAATTAAAAAATGTTTTCGGAGAAAGTAAAAAAGAGAAAGTTTTTTAAAACTTACCATCATATTGTATGGCTTTGCTCTTTTTAATAAAAACTTTTGAAATGAGTTGGTTTCAATTGAAAATCCATGTTGGTCAGTGGAACTCTCACTGTCCTGATTTGCCATAGTTTTCATTAACTTTCTTGCTTTCTTTGGGATCCTCTTTGCGGGGAGGATTTTCACCGTGTAATTACCACTTTTTGCGATAAATTCGCCACAATTTTTACACTTTGATGTCATTTTTGCAGTTTAGACAAACTCAACCAAAAAATTAACTTAATAACAGTCAAATTTTAAAATCCAACCACAAAACACAAAGTTAATATTGCCCTATAACAGTTTTCACCGGAAGTTTAACTCTTTGAAGTCCAGTTAATAAATACCTTTGATTACACCAAACTTTTTAAACATTTAAACCGTACAACTTGATTATTGATTTCAAAGGTTATATAGCTTCATAATAAAAGTTCATATTTATAATCCTTTTGGGTAATAAAGTGCTATTATTTGGTGTAAATTTAATAATTTTTTATGAAGAAATACCCAAAAGTTGTAAAATGGTGTAAAAGACCGACTACCGCGCATAAATCAGCAGCGTATTAAGCGTTCTATAAAAATTGTTGCATTTCCTTCAAATTTGCTGTACAAAACATACAGAAAGGATTGGGCAAATTTGTAGAGAAAGGGAAAGGGGTAAATCAAGTTTTCACTGTATTCTCTACCAATATTCCATGTATTGTGAAGATATAAAGAGGAATATGTGTAGATTAATATCTTACATAAGATTTTATAGGGAATATTTTCATTCCAGACTAACATAGGTTTTGCTCATATAATCTGAAAAAGCCGGTCTTTCATAGATGGATTTGTTAGAAATTATGCAATGGATTTCCAGCAATTAAATCTATGAAAGGATTTTACATGTATGTGATGATAATTGTCTGTTTATATGGGAAAGGATGTAAATAAGGAAGATCTTTCATAGAATTACGAAATCATGTGGTTATTGAGTGAATAAAATAGGGCTGTGAGCGAAGAGATTTGTTTATATGGGAAAGGATGTAAATAAGGAAGATCTTTCATAGAATTACGAAATCATGTGGTTATTGAGTGAATAAAATAAGGCTGCGAGCGAACAGATAACTCTTGTCACTTATCATTTCACAACTCTCCTTATTCTGAGACTTCTACACTTCAGAAGCCATCAAACTTAGATAATTGTTGGGGTGGATGAATCAAGGATATTCAAAAAATGGAAAAGAAACTACAGGAATTAAAAACACATATCTCAAGTTATCCCGATTTCCCTAAACAGGGAATTTTATTTAGGTAAGATTAATTAATTTTTTAGTATTGAGGGTTTTATTTAAAAATTTAATTATTTTTAACCTTACAGGGATGTGTTTTCACTTTTGAGGAATCCAAAAGCATTTAAAGACCTGAAAGACGTAATTGTCGAGGTTTCACAGCGAAACATTCCAGATGCTCAAGTAATTGTTGGCCTAGAATCCCGTGGGTTTTTATTTGGAACTGTTCTTGCAATAGAATTAGGACTACCGTTTGTGCCAATTAGGAAACCTGGAAAGCTTCCAGGGGAATTAAATCGTGTAACTTATGAATTAGAATATGGATCGGTAAGAATGTTTTTTATTGGAAGTCCAATCGAAATGCTAATTTTTTTGCCAATAGTCATTTTAGATTGAGGGTTAATAAAACCATTTAATTTATAGGACTCATTTGAAATACAAATAGGAGAGTATTCAACCTGGACAAAAAGTTTTAATTCTGGATGACCTACTAGCCACTGGAGGTATGTATATATTTATGCACGAAAACCTTAATTGCATTCGTTTCTAACTGCTGACATTTTGAACGCTTTTTTAACAGGTTCATTAAAAGCTGCCTGCCAACTTGTCGAAGAAAGTGGAGGGATTGTAGCAGGGTGTCTGGTAGTAATGGAGCTTGTTGATTTACATGGACGGGATAAAATTCTCCAACCTGTGTTCTCCTTGTTAGAATTCTAACTCTAAGATAGCTCCAAATAAATAATATAATTTTAACTATGTCCATTTTAACAGTTGGCAATAAGACATTTTACAATATTATGTATCTACGCTCTTCTTAAGAGGATAGAAATTAGGATTACTTTTGCTAAAACACACAATGCAAAGCTACAATCAATGTTGACCAGCCCAAAACTACATCTAACTGGAAATAAGATAAGCCAAAAATAAGAAAATAGCGAAATGTTCAAGGTTTTGCAGGGTCATGTTAGTGCTCCAAAAGAATAAAGCATATCTTGTGGAGGAGTCGAGCAGTAATTGCATTCCATTCCCAATCTTTAGATACTTTAAAAACAAGTTGGCCTATACTAAATAATAGGAATGTGATACCAATTATACGTACTATTAAATTAAAATTGCCTACTGCTTATAAAACTCGTATACGGTCTTAAAAACTATCCAGTAAGAATGCATCAAGGTGCTAGTATTGATTGTTACCGCAAACCAAAATTATATTTCGGTATATGAATAAAACTTTGCAAAACAATCTTTTATTTTTTTAACAATCTTGAACTATTCATACTTAAAATGCTCTCTTTGTCTATTATAATATTCCTGCTCATCTGCATAATATTCATCCTCGTCATCTTTAACGTCGTCATCATGCTTGCCTTCTTCGTCCAGTTCTGTGAGGCGTCCTTCCAACTGGATTTGATACCTTTCATCTTTCTGCGTCAACACAAAGCTCCTTTCCGCTGCGTCAGTTGATCCTAATTTTAACAATTTTTCCTTTTCGGCTCGTCGCTTCTTAAGGTATTGTAGGAATTCATGTTGTCGTTTTCTATGATTCTCCACTTCGATCTCTAACGCTGTCTTTGGAACTTCTCCTTGACCAACTGAGTCATTCTTATCGTGCTCTGGGATCGGCTCAAGGTATCCTACATCGCTGATAGAACGAGGCCCCGTAGCTTGGTTTTCTCGGGCCAGTTGTCGGTCTTTTTTCTTTTGAATACCTTTCATTATCTGAATTTAGAAAATAAACAAAATTAGTATCGCCTGAAGTTATCCGTATTTCATTTACACTTGACAATTGCTCACCTCATTCATAATTAAATCATGCTTTACACCAAGGGTGTCCTGCCTCATAGTTAATTGGGCTTCTGGAATTGTAGAGTTTGATGATGTCTGATCTTGAATCTCTGGTTTGGGATTATTCACATTATAAATTGAAGTCGCTGACTCAAAATCAGGCCCAAAGTCACATTTTGCTAGAAGATACTCAACTTCAGACAGCTTTGAGTAAGTCTTGTCTTTGTGAAATGTTAATAGGCGGCACTACTCCAATCACTCGAAGTTGACTCAAAACATGTCTTAAATGTCCAGAAGTTTTTTGCAACAACTCATCAATCATTTCATCCTTTTCCGAGCCTGTAGCGTACCAGTACACGTTAACCCCAGAGAAGTCGGGCAAAGTCTTCACTTTCGATATTTGAAGTCCTAAACCAACAAATTCTGGAGAAACTTCTCCAGTTGCTAGTAAACTGGTAATCTGCTCCACAAAGAGATTGTTCAGGACATCTATTCGCCGTTTGACTCTTCCAGACATTGACTTTCCCTTTCCTTCAGTTCCTTTGGAGAGGAAACCGAAATCTTTTAATTGGTTGGAGGCAGGCTGGTTAAAACTAAACTGCTTTCTCCTGTCAAAACAAGCAAATATTACCAAAATTAAGACCTTTAATGCTTGAATTATTGCGTAATCAAATAAATATATCTTTACGTTTTCTTTCCACCACCGGAAACCATATTTTTAAACATTCTCCCTTCGCGCATTGTCGAGCGAATTTCTATTTTTGATTTGTACAAAACAGGAGAAGAACTGGATATCGACTTGGTTCCTCCGCTGATGATAACTATTTTTACATGAACAAACTCCTCCACCTGGTGCTTGGGGGAATGGTAATTGGAGGAGTTTGCTACCGGAAATGGCACGTGCTAACATAATTCTAATTACAGATTAAAAATGTCACAGTGAGCAAAAAATCATTCTCATTCCCTAGAATAATCAAAGCAAACAATTCAAGCTTCAATTCACAACCCTTATGAATCACACACAGTTTAGTGAAAATGAACTTTCATATTTGACAAATTTCCTTAAAAGTGCATTAAATTTGATGATTGTTTATACCACAGACTTTCCTTTCTCCATTCTGCAGCTGATGCACATCTCCCTCCCTATAAATGCTTTATCTGTGATGTAAGAAATAGGGAACGAATGTAAAAGCGCTCAGGCTTTCTTTATGAAAATGAAAGTGTCAATGAATCATGCCAGTTTTAACTTATAAAATTTGATCTATTATACCACAGAAAGTTAAATTTTTAATCTTTGTATTAAACTTAAATATTACATAATATTTTACAGCGCGCATGATATTTTTACTAGGTAAGTCGTGCTCAAGATTCACTATAAAACCGCCACGGAGACTATGAATCCGCATCCATATGAAATATGATGTCAACGTTACTTTCTTCCGGGAACATTGTTCCATTATCACCCCCCTCTGTACTACTTCCAGTTACGGAAACAATTTTATGAACTCCCTCATCAGTACTTGAAAAGAGCTGGGAAGAACCCGAACTACTTTGGAACACTTCTGTTAAACTGTATCCTTGAATCTGATCAGTTAAAATGTCTCCTTCGGTTTCTTCACAAAAAGTGTCCTTGTTTTTCTCATAAGAAAACTCAATTTGTGACAAAGAGTCTTCGCTTTCACTGGCTTTCTCCCTTTCATCATCTGTAAAGGGTTTGTCTTCTTTCTTATCGGGTTTTGGAAATCGAAACAAGTGGACTTTGTGAATGTGGGGGCACATCACGTGACAATTTCTAAACTTTTTGCAAGAGCAAATGTAACGGTGCATGCATATATCACAGGTTTTGCAAATAATCTTGCAATCACATTGACTATTTAACAACTCAACGGATACCACTTCATTCCCAGACGGTGAATTGTTCACTTCAATGGTCCATTTAGCTTCATTAGGATCGCCAATTACAGAACAATTCTTTAGTTCAGTCTTTGCAGCGTCATGAAACTTTTGAATTGAGTCTAGTACCATGCAAAACCTTTGATCTCCTTTAAACATCCTCTTAGTACGGATGAAGCATTTGTCATAGCCAATTTTCAGTATATGATCCACAGTTTCATTCAGTTTCTTCGTCGATTTAAAACTCACAAATTTTTTGAGTTTAAGGAAACTATCAGAGATAAAAAGAAGGTTGCAGGTTGCCCCATTCCGATGAGCAAATGACCATTCTTGGATTCTAGAAATCCAATCTTTATCAAACTTTTTGATTAATGTTGGAGCGTTAGGATAATCTTCAACGAGGTTAATAAACTTATCCTTTAAGCTTTTTAACTTAGGTGGTGTTATTTCGTAAAGCATTTGTTCCAGAGTGGTCCAAGCAGTTGCCTCTCACTTCATCGTTTGGAATGAGTCTGTTGAGGAACATACGTAGATCTCTTTTGGCAGCTATTTCACACTGAAGGAGTTGCGGTTTATGCGAGAAATGTAAATTCCAAGCTTTTAAAACATCCACGTTTTTAGGAGCCATGATGTACTGAACTGGAAGCTCGCCACAGTGGTATCTTAAAGTTCTAAATAACTGACTAAAGATACGGTGGCACATGGAATCTGTCACGATCCATGCGACTGGAATAGCTTCTCTAAAATCATCCACAACACTGATAAACGCTAACTTTAAGTCTTGATCATCTGTCGCCTTTACTCTGTCCACTATTTCTAAATTGATAATCTTCGGGAACATTTGGAGGATCTGTCTTTGAACTGGGGTTTGAATAATCAGGCAAAAATCATCTTTCCAAAACTGCCTTCCGAAACCTCCGTACTTTATTTCCATTTCTCCGGCAGTTTTGTACAGCAATATTGTTGGACCGGATTCTCCATGATTATGGAGCCTGTCAATAGTAGCGTCCAAGTCTGGGCTAATTTGTAAAGCGGGTCCAACCTGGTTTCCAAACGAACTTGTTCTTCTTCGACCTCTACGAGGAGCAAGATCAATGGAATATGTCGTTTTGTGCTCTTTAGTCTCAAGCTTGAAACACCTACTGCTGGAGCTACTAGTTTGAGAGTTTTCTTCTGACGGAGCTAAACTGTAAACAGCCGTTAAAGTCGGAGGGGCTGCTTCATTTGCGAAACAGTCTGCCGATACATTGTTGGTTTCATATCCTTGATCCACCAACTGCAAGACAGGAGCTTCATTTGAACTCTCATCGTTGGGATAAGTTGAAACCTGAAGAGTCGTTCCCGCTTGAATATATTCAGCCTTATCTGCTACTGTGTCCTTTTGAATTGAGCTCGAAACATCAACTTTGTATTCGATGGAATCCAACTTGATGTCTTCACATATGATGTCAATCTCAGGGCTTGATGCTACTTCTTCTTTTACCAGTTGATTTTCCATTAATGACTCATTTGTAACATTACGTTTCTTTTTAAGCGTAGAACCGTCCGATGTTATTGATTGCCTCCAAGTGTCGTAAATATTTCTAACAGCCCTTCGATCCACCATCCGTAAGCCTTCTAATCTATCGGGATTGTGATGAATATACCCCAGCATATCAGTAAATGACATTCCTTGAAAAACACAAAAGAGGGAGAAAATTAGTAAACGATTAAACATTTTTGCTCAATTCTTAAAAATTATCATTTTGTTACCTTCTTTGAATTTATTTTGTATGATCTTTCGTAAGTACTGGGTTGACACGTAGATGAGGGATTGCTTCACTATCTAGTGGATGCCCATAGTGTGTATGGCAAATTTCCATGCATACTGTCCCTGTCTCTAAGCTCTTCAAGAGTTTAATTCCAGCCGTACAATAACCTCCTATTTTGCAGCTTCCTTGAGGCTTCATTTTCCGCTTTCTTTTACTTACATCTTCCATGGCCGGCTTATAATGCCCAGACCTGTGGCATACCAAATAGGTTACCGACTGTTTCTTTGAGATCTTCTTTGTTCCCCCACGATAGATGAAGCTCACCATCCTCTCGCGTTCATACTGAGCACGCCAATCTTTGAAAGCTATTTTAATAAAATGATAAAAATTAATTTAACAAACATTCTAGAATGTTTAACACAACTTTATTAAATTTGTTTCTACCAGCATCAGAAGGAAATTCTGTGATTTCATAGTCGAATGTCATGTCGTGTTCATAAGTTAAATGCTTTCTCAGCTCCAGAACGTTGTGAGTGACTGCAGAGCAGTTACTTTCCATACATTTTTACTGAGCACGCCAATCTTTGAAAGCTATTTTAATACAATGATAACAAATAATTTAACAAACATTCCAGAATGCTTTAACACAACTTTATTAAAATTGATCCTACCAGCATCAGAAGGAAATTCTGTGATTTCATAGTCGAATGTCATGTCGTGTTCATAAGTTAAATGCTTTCTCAGCTCCAGAACGTTGTGAGTGACTGCAGAGCAATTACTTTCCATACATTTAAATTCAGAACCACTCTTCTTGGATAGATTTGTCTTGGGCGAGACTTCCGCTGATTTTCTAACCTTCTTTGGAGCAGTTTTCTTCTTAGATTTCTTCTTTTGAGAAGCAGCAGTCACATTTGATAAACTTGCAGTTGACTCGGCATTGACTACCTCTGAAGCATTCTGGATTTGGATTATAAATGGATGATCTTCTTGGATGGAAGTACTTGAACTATCAAAAACTGGAGCGATCTAAGAGAGAATAACTTGATATAAAATCTGTCCGTCAAATAACTAAAAAATACTTTTAACATAAATAACCTGTTGGTTTCCATCTTCGTCTTCATATATGATGTATGAAACTTGTTCTGGAGTATTCAGATCAGCTTCAGTTATTATTTCTGTAACATCAGAATCAGTTCTGGCCTTCTTACTTGATGTAGCTTGTTTAGATTGTTGCCTTGTTCCCGTTGGGGTATCCACAATTGTACCTGATTGACTTGGAACAGGTTTACTTTTGAGCTTACTACACGAAGATGCAGACCCTGTATTGGCGCTTGGAGATGCCACCAAACCGCGTCTGGAGTTCCTCAACAATGCCGGTGCCGGTCGCTTTATTTGAGATCTTGATGAAGACGAAACAGTCATTGGAATCTGAGGATATCGATAAACTTTCGAACTTCCTCCAGTAGATGTGTAAGTATTGGAAATGCCCGGGGTGATGAATTCCACATTATTGGGGCTGCTGGTGCTCGGAGTTTCCTCGATTTGTACATGCTGCAGGGCCAACTCTGGATTACTTGGAGGAACTCGATCTATCTGGACCAGTTCTAACACTCCAGTAATTGGATTCGTTTTAACTGCAAAAGTTCCATTTCCAACTTCACTGGATGTTGTTTGACATTGCGAAAAAATATTCTTAAAGAGGGCTTGCACATCAACATCAACCAAATTATTCACATCAACGACAACTCCCCCTCCAAGACTGTATTCTAAACCCTCTCCATCCCCAGTAGTTACAAATTGTCCGTCTTCAATCTCAATCTCTTCAACATCTTCCTCCTCCCCAGTTGAATTCTGTGCTCTTATAATAATCGAACTCTTTTGACCTTCCATTTTAAGATTTTAAGTTTGTTCCAAAATGTTTGGAACCTTGTTCCAAAGACTTCAACTGGACATTTTCATAAGGTCTTCAACTTTTTTGGCTTTTATTCCAACGGTTTTTAAACAAAACCTTTAAAACCAGAACAGAGAGCCTAAACGGCGCACCAGCCATATCATCTGGATTCAACCTAAAAAAGTGCATTACAAAGTACAAGAAAGAAAGACCCGCCGTAAAATCTTTCACTTTTTATTGCGAGAGCTTGAGCAGAGCATGTGCTTTTACAACAAAAGCACAAAAAATATTACGCAACACCGCTTTTTTAATTGTTGAAGTTAATTAAAGTTAACCAAACTCGTTTCATTGTTGGGAGCTATTGTTTGAAAACACTTTGAAAAGGACCGGAAGTGACTACATTTTGCTACAGATACTGATTAGGTAAGTTCAACTTACTAAGTTGTGTTTTTTATTTTTTAATTAATGACAAGAGACATTTAATTTAGTCTATTTTTTGGTCTATAAAGTATTTACAGAGGTGAAAAATGGGTTCCCGAGCAGTACAAGATTTTTTGATGAAATGTGGAGGGCTTCAATCCAGTTCCAAGGGTATTACTTCTTTCCTCGGTGCTAGGACCCCTCAAATGGCTAAGAATCGAGTGAATTTGTGCCGTACCTTTTTTTACCGGAGCTGGACAATCTTCTAAGTACTTGCAGCAATCGGCAGAAGCGGCGAATGCCAGTGCAAGTTCGAAAACTCAGGTGCACTCTTCTCAAAACCGGATGGAGAAGACTGTCAATCACGTTACTTTGATGGGCAGGGTTGGTGGAGATCCTCAAAAGCGTGGTACTCAAGAACATCCTGTGATCGTGTTTTCTCTTGCTACTCACTCCAACTATAATTATCAAACTGGAGGGATCCTTCAAAAGACTGATTGGCATCGGGTTTGCGTTTTCAAACCGTACCTGCGAGACACCGTGTACAAGTATATGAATAAAGGTCAAAGGGTCTACATCACAGGGCGACTCTCGTATGGAGAAATTAAAGATGAGAGTGGGAATGCTCATACGACCACGAGCATTATTGCTGATGATGTAATTTTCATTTCTAATTCTCCAAATCAACCACCACCTAGTGCAGAAGTCGATTAATCAATTATTAAAAAATGCGTTTACGTTTAGAATTTCTCTGGAATCTTTGTTTAGCTAATTTTGTATTCCAAAGCATTTTTACTGTATGAATGGATCTACTAGATGTTTATATGTGATCTCGAGGTCTATGTTTAAATTACTTAAATAAATATAATACTGCAACGTTAGATTTTGATACAAATGTATAGTACACAGTACGAGTACATTACAATTAGTTTATTCATTTGACCTATAACCTAACCACATTTACATGAGATGGAGAGCTATGACTTCAGTCTCACTATGATTACATCGATTTCTAATTTTGTCATTAACCTTATCGATACTCTTTATTTCATTAACAAAAATATTATTTTAAAGAAAATCATAAGTACAAAAACCTCTTGAAATATTCAAAAACACACGTTGAGGTTCAACGTAAAAAATGCATATTAGTACAGTACACACTACACACACATTATTGAATGATATTTAATAATTGAAAGATCATACAATTATGAATTTTAACTTAACTAAATTGAATACAATCTTTTCCAGTCTCCTGAAAAATTGACAATAATGTTTTATACTCGTACAATCGATATTCTCCGTAATTATTATAAACACAAATTCAGAATAGTTAACGTGTTCATTATTTACATTTAATAGCAACCAGAATTAGCATTTTTTGAAGTGTTTGGAAGTCAATGTCAGGATACAAGTGCCACTGTTAAAGTTCTTACATTAGAGGTCTTCAAAGTTCTCGCAATAATCAGAAATTAAGCAATAGAATCCAACCAGCTAGTAACTGTGGACATTTGTTTAGCATCAGAAATGCAGGAACCTTCAGCAAATTCAATCTGAAATAATTCAAAATAAAGAAATTACATGTTTTGGTACGCCCTGAAGGAATCAATAGAATAAGATCCAATACAACATACCCTTAATGGAGCAGCATGTGCAAATTCGAAATCTCTATCTTGCTTTCCCCAGGAATTTCTCAGAAGAACTTCCACCTCCAGTTGAGCTAAGTCCAGCCGACTTTGTCATTCGCAAAGTAGTTCTAAAATAATAATAGTCATAGTATGACTTGTTTTAATATTTATTGTATGACTGTCATACAATAAATATTAAAACAAGTCTTTACTTATAATTCTTAAACTTAGAATCTTACAATTCCCTTTCCAAATTAGTCTTCACGACATTAATAGACTTTGCCAATGGAGCATCTTGTTTATTCGCAAAAATGAGAATGTTTGGTCTAACAGAGGTGACACTGGGATCAGTCAAAACCGTATAAATGATCTCAGCACTCTCCCTGATCGCTTTATTTCCAGCAGCTGCATCAACAACGCAAATAATCCCTCGAGCTCCAGATTTATTACTATCCCAGAACTTAATGCGAACTCGCTCATGCCCAGGTAAGTCCTTAACGGTCAAATCAGCCCTTCCATTGTTTGGAGAGTACTCCCCCTCGTTCGGAATGACACTAGTCACAGTTTGCATGTTCTTCCCTCCCACAATCTGAGAGAACATCGCAGACTTTCCAACATCTGTAGGACCAACAATCAAAACCACCCTGCTTTTTCCTTTCCGTCTCAACAAGAACACTAGAAGACAAAAGCAAATTACAAATGACCCCAAAGACTTTTTTAAAATTCTATAAAAAAGCACTTACAAATTGTTATAAAAACCACGATTAAAGCAACAACCACAGGGATAAGCAATTGGTTATTTAAAATTTGTTCATCGATTCCCAACGGAAGTTTGGAAACACCGTCTCCAACTCTCCCACCGCCCCCTCCTGTGGACACCTTCACAGGTCTGGCAGTTGGCTGACCAGACTGACTCATTTCTTCTTTTCAAATTAGCACCTAAAACAAATTAAAACAGATAATTAACCACCATTAAACCTATATTAATTAACTTTAATTATTTTCATACCTTCTATTTAATTAAATTAAATCCCTTTCACAAAATGAAAATGAAACAGCTGCTGCTCACGCAAAACCACTCATTGATTTTGCGGTCCTGAGATTACAGCCAGGTGCATGTGTCCAGCCTATGCATGTAATAAATCGTATCAGGTCGCCCCAATCCAAACCCGGTAAAGATTCCCCTTTACTTTTTCATTGTACTCTGTCATTCACTTCAG
>JAANSO010002990.1:0-12285 GCA_036507315.1 Lepidocyrtus fimetarius | reverse complement strand
CATGACGATTATTATGATGTAAATGTAAGTTTTCTTGTCAAAAACCCCTTGACAAAAATGTTCCTTGCCCTCAAAATACCAAACACTAACTAAAAAGACGACAACATTTTAGAGATCACAGTAATATGCTACTAGAAAAAGGAAGCGAAATAGAAAGTTAGCTAAAATACTGACTAAAAGTTATGGCAATTTCAGCAAAGTTTTAAGCATAACTTTAATGTTTAAAGTTTTGCAAAAAAAAGTCAAATGACACAAAAGCTAATATCCACTCTCACCAGCAATAAGGAACTGAAATATTTGAGCATATCGTGTCTCAAAGGATGAAAACAAAAAGAGGGATGAAAATGTGCTGCTTTTAATATAAAGTTAGTATAGTTAAAACTGTAGTTTTAGGTAGTACTTTATTTCAACAGGCTAATATCATAAACAGTAAATTGAAATATATATAAATGACCGGAGGATATTTCCTTTTTTATCCTGGCATTTGTAGTTGAGGGGAACAACATTTTCCACTTTTATTTTCCGAGTTTGCCTGTGAATCCCCACGCCCGCGTTTTCAAGCATGATATCATGTCACAAAATTCCTTTTTTAAAGAACCACCGAGTAGATGTTTGCAGCCAGATTCAGTCTTTTATATTGGTTAGTTTTGAGCTGCTATGCTTCCGGTACACACTTCATTATCAATCAGACCAAAAAATTCGTCGGATTTTTCTTTTGTGCATTAATTCAGCTAAAATTGATAAAAGAATGGAACGTCTCACCACTGTTTGAAAAACTGTTGAAAACTCTGCATATTATTTACAGAATATGCAATCCCTCCTCTGCGTATAGGAAGGAAACATCCTTCAGGGACTTGAAATTGACTGAGCGGATAAGAAAGCAATGATAGTCGCGATTTACTTGAATGAAAGTAAATAAACTCATAAAAATTGAATCTTTTTGGATAAGAGCAACTCTACATAATACTTTGACACACTTCCAAACACATAATAGTGATGGATACATATTGTAATATACTGTATCACCTTTTATTCAAAATCCTCGAAACATGAATGATTCTTAAGTAAGTTTTCCTCTTTTACACAAAAACGACGCAAGCTTTACCAAAAGATGTTTACTGAGATTTACCAAATCCGTCTGTTCTAAAGCCGAGTTTGTATTGCATATAGGCCTATCGACCTGGCAGGAGAAGATGATAAAGAACCATTCATATACAGGCTGTAAGTGCTGAAATAATATATAGAAGTATGTAGTTGAATAAACCGTGGTATAGTTAACCGTTGATCAACCTCATCGTTATATTTATACCTAGTCAGCATGACGCAAGAAAAATAGATATTATTGATGGCTGATATTAGCTTTCTTTTCAAACGTTTTGTAATACCAACCATCCATCTGCCATCCACCCACCCCAGAATTCTTTGAGATTGTAATAATGTGTGTATATGGAGGAAACTTGCCTGGAGGGTTCAGAAGCAGTGTCTCACCAAGAAAAGTCAATTTCCTCACTTCATCTTTTTTTCTTTGACTAAAAACTTAGATCTCTTTTTCTTCTAGTGACATTTCTTGAAGAAGTTGAGGAAGGAGTGAGGGGTTACTGCAGAGCCTATTTTACTTAGGAAGCTTTCCGCAGGTTTTCAGCAGAGATTTTTGAAATGACTAGTTTCCTTTTTCAGCAAACTTTCATATTACAAGAAATGAAAAGTAGAAAATGTAGTGAAATGGAGCATTTTGATATTACATGAAATGTCTTTCATTTCTATTTCAAACCACTACATTTTGGAGAATTTTGTTCATTTCTGTACTTAAATTGTTTTTGTGGTATTTGTACATTTCTACTTGAAGAATGTGGAAATACTTTTACTATAAGTTTGCACAGATTATACCCATATAAAAAAGAGCTTGTCTTAAATTTAATTTGATTACCAGCACTCTATGAAACATTTTATCAGAAAAATTTTGGGGAAGAGGTAGACTTTTCAGTGTTTATAGGAAAAAAAGGTTTTGTAATTGAGTGACAAACTAAACTTAATGAGCAACTTTACCTCTTCCTTCTCTTTCTGCTATCTTCATTTTATGATAGAAAGGTTAAAAGGATATTATTTCAGATGCAATTATTCCAATATTAAAACATTCCGTCAAGCAATTTTCCAGGTAAAGTTATGAACAAACAACAATATGTGTTGGCTAGTTAAGAGGATTAGCTATAATCAGAATGTGGCAGCATACCATTTATCTTTTGATTGCTCGAGAAATAAACACAATCAAGATATTCGCATGTCAAAGGAATTGGATGATTAGGCTTGGTATAGGTATATCAACTTATTAACCATTCATGTGACAACCAAATACAAAGCCCATCACTTTCGTGCAGCTTTATTGAAAGTTACGCAAGTAGAAAGTATTTAGGCTACTGTTTCAATGAAAATAATTACTACTTTTGTATTTTCAGACAAAACAAATAAGGGTGAGTCTGTACAAGAATGAGCCTCTTTTATAAGTCTTCCACACACTATAATTGTAAAATATTTGTAAAACTAGTTTCTTTATAAGTCAAGCACTAAATAAGTTCCAACATTAAAATCCTACCAAACTGTGCAAAATTTTCGTACATGACCAACCTTGGAAAATTCATAAAATGGTAGTAGAATTAAATTTCCAATTTTTCAGTTCGAGTTGTCGAAGTAAATGATTGTTCGGCATACCAGAATGTACTCACCAAAAATAATTGAGTCCGCCGCTTGTGCACATTCTTTCATTTTAGCACGACATTCTTCTGGGTTTGACAGGGCCGACATGACAAAAGGTTGTGTAGCAGAATTCTATCCGTTGTTATTTCAAAAGGTACTTTACTATCAAAATTGCATTTATAAAAGGCAGGGTTATTTTTACGCTTTCTCCATCTGCGATATTAACATCAAACATAGGTATAGTAAGAATTGGCTCGCTTAAGCTTAAACTGGGACTCAAGTCAGTTTTTCACGAACAAGTTTTAACTTTAGGATGTAGAATGCAGATCTAAAAAAGAGAAAGCCACTTCAGCTTTAGCATTGCTTGTAAATTTCCAATCTTTTTCTCTTTTGCTTGTGACAGGGCAACTTAAAGGTAAAATCGTTCAAAATGTTTGTAAGTGTCTCAAAGATGTGGTCATTGGATTGATTGATGAGCCTCTTGTCTCATCATTCTTCTTTGAATTCCAATAACCTATGTCACATTACGCGCGCTACATCCTTGCAGGTAAAGTTTCAGTTAAGAACATTTCCCCTATTTCAAGTGCACATGTGTATTGTGACTTTGTTGTTCGAAGCTTTCTTCAAATTTATAATTTCAAAGTAGGTATTCAACTTTTTCTTTATCCAACAATTGGGGTAACTAGATGTAACTACTTAAAGTATTTACCAATTTGATTTTTTAATATGCATGTGACGTATGCTTTTGCAAAATAACTGGCAACAATCGGATAGCAAATCATGTAAATGTCACGGTTAAAGGCTGCAAAATTTGCAGTGCAAATCATATCAATACAATTGTATAATAATGAAAATTGATGTTTGATTGATTGTTTTCGTTTTTAATCATCAAACCTGAGTATCATTTACATTGACTGCAGCATATAAACTAACGATAAGTAAGTTGTAGTTAAATCGTTACTAACAATTACATTTTGAAGTTTTAGTTGTTGATTATACTGTTGAGATTTTGAAGGCTTTTCTAATGACACGTGTTTTAATTTCAATTCGTCATAGCCTTTCAATGTCACGTATTTATACTTTGTACAGTTGTTCAAATGAATTGTTTATATTATCAGTGATAACTGAAAATAAACAGCGGCAGTCGCGGTGTTGATAAGAACCTCCTTGGGACTGGCGACATTGAAACTGGAAACTGTTTTCTGTATTCGTTTTATTTTTACCCTTATTTTACTCGTCAGTAAGCTTCATAAACTCAATGAATTAAAAATTCATTATGTAATAATTTGAGAATTTTATCATTTTAAAGATTTTACTCTGGGTTTACTCTCGCTTCATTTATCAGGCATTATTACTGCTATCTATAAAACTTTCGTGCTCGTGTTTCATAATGAGATTGCATTTAAAAAAACAAAATTCAATTTTGCTTACACATGCCATAAAACTGGACCGTTCCAATTGTTTTTCTTAAAAATCTAGCATGAATTTTGTATTTCAAACCAATGGAAATGCACAGCAGGCTTTAGCTCTACTTACACGCAGCTTTTTTAGTTGTGCATTTCCGAACCCTTGGACATAATTAACCTTTACAAAGGGGGGTATTTTATTTCTTTCATAATAACAGTTATTGCTTGATGGTATTTACACTTCTGCACTACAATGAACATTTGTTTAGTCTTTAGGGCAGGTAACATTTTCAGGATGTATTTAGAAAAAGTGATCATACAAGTTCGTATATCGGTATTCTGTCTGCTTTCATTCAAGTGTGAACACGTATAAGTTTGTTTGGAAATGCACTTGATACTTTTGTTAGCCTACTGTACTCTAGAATTGCCTGAACTGTAAAGAAAACCGGACCATTGCATCCGTATAATCCGGTGTTTTTTATTACAATCAGAATTGGAGTTTTTTCCTAAAGAAAATCCTTTTCATGTACCAAAACGAATAACCGTTGTCTCTGGCTATTACGGGGAACACAATGCAAAGAAAACCGGCAATGGACATTTCTCGTTTGCTTCTGGCAGTTTGTTCATCTTGACAATTGCACGATGGAAAATTGTTACTGCTCTTTTCTTTCTTTATTTTTGGAGATCCNACAATGCAAAGAAAACCGGCAATGGACATTTCTCGTTTGCTTCTGGCAGTTTGTTCATCTTGACAATTGCACGATGGAAAATTGTTACTGCTCTTTTCTTTCTTTATTTTTTGGAGATCCCCTTTAGACACACAACGTCTCTCTTCCAATAGACATGTGGTCCATTCATCTGAAAACTATTAAATTGCTATATTGCATTATTGCATACCGTGTAAGCAAATACTCAAAAGATTTGTAATAATACTTTTTCCCGTTTTATACGTAAGTACAGAACAACAATCCAACTTGGAATAAAACGCACATATGCATGCGTACAGTGATGTCATGGAATTCAATACAGGTTTATATGGACGACTAGAGTCCATCCATCCATTCAAAATGCTTCAAGATAATGGTCACGGATAGATTTTACCATCATTACTGCCTAGAGGATAATTCTGTAAATTCTTGAGCAGTGAAATTACTTTAGATGCTGTTGAGATATAAAGCAGTCTAATAGCTTTACGCAGTACTGGAACTGATCGTTTATCGAATGAAATTTACCTTAGAATGATGTACTACGAACAATTTGCAATAAAACAGAAGGAATTTATGAAATAAAACTGAAATAAAGTACTTATATAAATAATAAAAAATATTCACTAAAATATTCATCATTATAGTCACATGTCGTGTCATTGTTAACATAGATGCACTAAAAGATCCAAGAAAAATGTGATAATTGTGTATTGCATTTTAAAATACAATTGCAAACTATCCTTCAGGTCATTGACTAGGAATTATACTTTAGGGAGATTGTTTATACGGCTTAATACTTTCCCCACTATTATGTACGACTAGTATGTGCTTTTGCTATATTAGCTTTAAACACCAAATTTTTATTACGGTAAATATACAATTTTAAAAGGTTATTTCACTGCACCTGATGATGATCATATTGACTCTATAAAGATATTCCTGTTTCATGCCATGCTACAGATGAATCGCTGTTATGCGATGGTAGTATTTACAGGATGTTAATAAAAATGCAGCCTATTATGTAATGCAAGCAAACAAAACTTTGAGTGAGACCTGTTTTGATACGGGTGAGTTGTGGAACAAAACATTAATTGGATTTGCATGAAAAGGAAAGGAAATGGAGGCTGAGAGATGCAAGGAAAGAAAAGCTTTTGAATAACTTTCTCTCTTTTTCATGGTTCAACTGGATATCACAATGAGCCATGAGCCCATTAGTAAAACTTGCTCTTTGGACAAAGATCAGCAGGGACTATTGTCTACAAGATTTTCTGGTTTTCCCATTAAATGTATTTGAAAAGAGCTAATTTTTGAATATATAATATGAATGGATTCCAGAATGATTTATCAAATGAGTGTTGTTGGGAAAGTTTTGGTACGCCATTTTCACCCTCAAAACCAGGTATTCTATACAAAACATAAATAGAAGAGTTCTAAAAACAGAAGTTGCGAGCTGCTTAAAACTTTCTCAATGATTTTGTTGAATCTTTTCTCTGGACTTTTGGTAAACGAGTTCTCTTCAAACTAGGTATATATCGATTGGATCTTATTTATAGCAAATATTCAAACTAATTTAGTATAAGCTTTAGGCATTATAGTTTGGTGCATTACAACTCTGTTTAACAAGCTTTAGTATTAAAAAGAACGTTATTACTAATATAAAAATTATGGTCCGAGAGAAGAAATATTTAAAATAATTCGACAACTGGTAAAAGCAAAATATTAAGAAAAATTATTGAGCTAGAGAAAGCTCTTTTCTTTGCTCAGAGAACCAAAATCTTATTTGTACGTTAAAATGTTTCATATTTTCTTTGGAAAGGAAAATGCATACGTTTTTACATTGCATTTTGCAATAGTAGTAAGCTGGTGAAAAGAATCGTATATGTTTGCATATGGTTTTGTAGGAATCCAGTTGGAAATGCTGCTGATGAGATCAAAAACGGTCATCCAAGCAAACCTAAAGTCATAAGCAAGGCATGAAAAGTCTATTTTTCTGTGCTCCCTCATTCGTTCGCTTTTTGGGCTTGAATATGAAATGAAGGAATGCTTTTGAATGTTTCTTTTGACGACCTGTTTGTGCCATCCAGTCATCATGTAGTATTGTATTGTAAGCATTTATATTTGAATTTACTTTTAAATGCCATAGCCATAATTCTTTTGCATTACATTCATACTTCAGCAGTAACATGTTGTGAAAGCTCAGCAAACTAAACCAGGAAAAAGTTTTGTATTCCAACACAAACTTCGTTTTATACACAAAAATGTATTTCCTTTAAACTTAAATGCTTTCACGTTCCCACGCTTTTTCTTTGATGAAAGTGGCTTTCTCTTTCATAGGCATTTTTGCGTTTTTCCATTTCTGTCAAACCTGGCTTTTTTAAATTTCCTTTTTTAAAAAAGTCCTTTACTAGACGACTGCTTACATCTTAAGGGATTTTGGCATCGAAAGAAATAGCGGACATTTAAAAGAAAAGTGTAATGCAGAATACATATTGTGGAGAAAGCAAGATTTTTTTCTTCATTTATTTAAAAAAAATACTTTCATGTAAACATTGTACCACATGTAGATAACAACATTTTCTTCGTATATGCAAACTGTAAAATGCCCACCTGACTTTTTATTCATCTCATTGATGTATGCTAGTAGAAGCACGTTCAAAATGTATATGTTGCCACCATATGTCAGTCAGAGTGGTTTTTCGTCAAATACATCTTCACAATGTCTTTGTCTGTCTATCCATTTACTTTTATTTACCTAATGTGCATATGCTAAAATGTAACCCTCTTAACTGACTTGTTCTGAAAGACGCTATAAGCCTTAAAAAGAAAATTGCTTGATTGAACTCTGGCAAAATGTCTTCTATTTAGCTATTACTGCTCGCTGCTGCTGGCGAAGGAAATCTCCCTTGAGCCTTCAGTTCTCATGATCCCTATTTAAACTCGAGACGAAAAAATTGACTTTCATTTCTTGTTTCACTCTGTTTGGTTCCTTTTATTCCTGTTTTTTCCTACCCCTTTCTCTCATTCAATTTCTTTCAGATAGAAGTATGGCGGTGCGATGGTGGCGAGCTGAATTGAGCAATCTGTTTTGAAATAAAGATTTCATTTCAAGCAAAATTTACTTTCTGAACCTTTGCAGTTTAACATGGTATGTATATACCTACTTTGGCTAACTGATAAAGTTATTTACCCCAATGGATGAATACTCCAAAGTTGAAAAGGATTTTCAGGCGAAGGGTTTACTCGTCATCGTCAAGTTAGAAGTTGTAACAATGCTTAACAATATGTGAAACTACTGTACAAAAATCTGCTAGTTCCCGTGAGACATTCTAAAAGACAAAACATTCGTGTATTAAAGTTGTACAAATACCTACGTCCCATGTGCACCTAAAGTCTTCTATCGCTGGTGGAAATGGAAAAAAATAGGTAGACATTGAAATTGCTTTCTAATACAACTTTGATCATCGCTAAAGATGCTAGCGGAGGAGGCAAGGACTGGTTACCTCCCAGGGTTAAACTTTTTAAATCTTTAGATTGTTTGATAGACAAGGGAATAACAAATCGAATTAGCTATTAAATATTCAAACACACAGTCGGATCTCCATTTATATGTGTATGTAGCGAGTATGTGTGTATTGAAACTTTCTAATTTTCGCTAAGGCCGGTACAAACAAAAATACATGTAACAAAAAATGCATATCATGCTGTGGGAATGAACAGAGAAGCCGGGGTTTTGCAAATACTAAAACTCTTTCTTCTGTTTATAACCGACACAGTGTTTTAGATAAATTTATTACCATCACGCAATGAACCACGACTCACACTAGGCTAGCTGTACTATCGCTAACGAAGGGTTATCTATGCTCATTACAGACTAAAAAGAGCGTGTCCTGTCTGTTATCTTTTCAGTTACTACAGGAAAAAACTCCTTTGAATATTTGCAACCCACGTCTGAAAATTACTCGGTTAAAACCCATTATTTCCGTCTACTCGTCCTAAAATACCCGTAATTGATGTTTTGAGCTTCGCTAAAGTTATTGGCAGCTAGGTTTATGTCCGACAAACTTGGAAAAATGTAATGTTGGCAGACTACTGATATATTAAGATATTAAGGTAAACCTCGCATGGCTACTCTTATTCACTATCACTTCTTCTTAAGGTGTTTTTTCTCGCATTCTGCTAAAACCCTTCAGTTCAGCTAGCTGCTTGAAATTTCCCAAAAGTAAATCGTTCAA
Organism: Lepidocyrtus fimetarius; assembly: GCA_036507315.1. Lineage (NCBI taxonomy): Eukaryota > Metazoa > Arthropoda > Collembola > Entomobryomorpha > Entomobryidae > Lepidocyrtus > Lepidocyrtus fimetarius. The sequence continues at coordinate 3,249 of JAANSO010002990.1, read as the reverse complement.
CCATGCACCAAGCTTCTAAACAACACCAACGTAAATCCGCTAAGAGCTAAAAATATTTATAAAAACGCTTCCCTGTAGCACTACCTATTTTCTTTCCATATTTCCAGACTTAAACTTCCATTCAAAATTCATAAGTCCTATCTCCGAATGTGCGAGACTGCAAAAGTACCAATTTTTTGGAGGGGATTGATGGTAAACTAACGGTGGATGAGAACGGCAAGCATAACCACACTGGCTTTTGCTTCATCTTTTCCAACTCATTTTTACGTTTGCGAAAACACTGTTGTTGGTTTTCTTTTATGCGGCTAATCTGGTTTTCTTATAAGTCACCCTCTGAATTCCATTTTAGCCTTTGTCTTTTTCAAAAGAGAAACTGAATCTGATAGATCATGCAGTAGATGGATGATCCAAACGACTGAGAGGAGGCGGAAGAACTATGCTGTTGAGAATTATTAATGAATGTCAGAAAAATATTAGATTAGGGTTCCACAGTGCCTGTATCTACTGTACCGCTCATAGTTTATTAGCTCATTGTTTGCCAAACCAGGTATTTTGAAAGATTTTCGTATAAACAACTCTCAAATTTGAAATGCTGCCACGAGAGAAATTTTAAATACTAATAAATTAATAAAAAGTATCTATTATAAATTACAAGATTTCGATTTGTGTGCATCGTGCTTTATTTTTATATGGTTTGCACTTTGAATTCATTTTAGATTTGCCGTTGATGTCAACATTTTAAGGAAATGGCAAATGATATCGTTGTAAACATGGATGCATGTCGATTAGTGGAGAACTTTAGGAAATCGTCCTTCCTTATATTGGTTCTAGTGTTTGATTTTTGCTGCATGGTCTCCGATGTTTACAGCCTCGACACAAGTAAGAAACTTATTGACATTCATAGTAAATGCCTGATCATTTTATATTTAAGATATATGGCAGAAATCAGAAAATGCAAATTGAAAATTTTATGATCCAACAAAGTTGTAACTGAAAATGAGAATTGAAACAGTAAATGAATCATTGTTTTCATCTGTCTAGGATTTCAGTGTATAGGTCCACTAGGGATGGAGACGGGAGAAATTCCAGACAGTGACATTACAGCATCCAGCAGTTTTGATGCTTTAGAATTAAAACAGTAAACTGAATCATTGTTTTCATCTGTCTAGGATTTCAGTGTATAGGTCCACTAGGGATGGAGACGGGAGAAATTCCAGACAGTGACATTACAGCATCCAGCAGTTTTGATGCTTCAAATGTAGGACCGCAAATTGGAAGGTTGGTTTAATTGAAGGTGACATTTGTTGGTTCCATCAAATTCGAGAGTTTTATGTTGCTGTCTTGTTTTATTAGTTTATCAGCTTTCAATACTCCACTTTGAAATAGAGATTTATTTTAACACAATCAGATCAACACTACGTACAGTGTTATTTGGAATTCATGTAAAACCAAATTTGTGAGATCTAAAGTTTCAAGCAAGATAATAAAATTAGACACGCCGTTTCACATCAACGAACAATATTGTTTGTTTTCGTCACAAAGATGCGAATCAATAAAATAATCTTTTGTCTGATAATATTAAAAAGATGTCGGAATACGTTTACAGAGTTCGGGTAGAAAATCAAGGAGGTGCCTGGTGTCCCAAGTTTTCGGTCGACTCTGAAACAAAAGAGTGGATACAGGTAATTACTTTAATGTTCGTATTTTCGGCTTTTTGCTAGTTTATGGCTTTAAAGTTAAGAGACATTACATCTCTTTTCATAGTCTCTTCTTTACATTTCCAGATTGATCTCCACACTCCGCATGTTATCACGGCTATTGAAACCCAAGGCAGGTTTGGAAATGGCCAAGGAGCAGAGTTTGCTGAAGCTTATGGTAAAATTTAAGTTACATTTTGAAAGTTGTATGTGGTAAAATTAATATTTCTTTATAGTTGTAAGATTTGTTTGTTTCAATTTTGTAGTCATATCTTATTTTCGACCAGAGCTTAACAAATGGATACGTCATAGGGATCGTAACGGGAGTGAGGTAAATAAAGCATTAAAGACAAAAATCTTAGATATCCTGGAATGATTAAAATCAATCAGACTTATTTCTAACCTTTGTGAATTTAACACGTGTGCTTGTAGATAATAGTCCCTTTTCATTGTTCAATCTCTATTCTAATTTTCCGTTTTATAAATTTAGAGTATCATGCTAAAGTTTCGTAAAACAATACCTTTCACCTACCAGAATGCCCACTTATTTTGCATATGTATGTCGTGGAGTGCATTAAAATGAGTAAAATTATATTCAGTTTTGTGTTCCAATGTCATCACAGGTTCTTAAAGGCAACATCAACACATATCTGGCGGCGAAAACCTACCTAGACCCGCCAATTATCCTAACAAAACTAAGAATATTGCCATACTCAAACTACCGCAGAACCGTATGCATGAGAGTAGAAATATACGGATGCCCTTTGCGAGGTAAGAAGTTTAAACCTTTCTCAAACTCATTATTTACTATCATACCTACTCCATTTACTAAATCTCACACCACCTTACTCTATGTTTCTATGAAAAAGACGAGCACATGTCGAATGTAAATCTGCTTAATGGGAAGGATTCGTAGAAGAAAGCATCGAGATGGGTTAAGAAACGGAAAATTAGGTTTAAGACTAGATTTCATGTTTTTTATATTCCGTTACTGACGAATGTATATGCTCACTGAATAGGATAACGTATTACTATTTCTTTTTTTTTCATTCTTACTAACTTGTTCTTTTACAAGTTAAGTTTACATATTTTATTATCATTGATTGAAGAAAACACCCAACATGGATTTGCTACCGTTTTGGAAATTTATACATTCCAAATTATACTTATTTATTTAAAATTTTGGCAAGTAATTTGTTTTGGCTATACGTCTGAACCAAAGTTGGCAGATTTTACTTGATGTACTAGAATACAGTATATTTTTGTAAATAATATACTGGCACCATTTACACATTCCAGCTATTTCAGAAAAAAATTCCTGGATGTAAGTTCTAAAAAAGAATTAGAAGAAAATAAAAATAGTAAGAGAGATATTATAGCGAATACACTTGTTTCCTCTACCGTCGAAGGTCATTATTTATTTAATTATCCATTCTGAAAGGGAGTTGTTGAGTGCCAACTCTTGCTCTCATTATAGCTGTCTTACCTTTACTAAATTAAGATAGAATGCCATGAAAAGAAGAAGCGTACTATCATTATAACTTCTTGGCAA